>MINK01174132.1:0-15018 GCA_001735545.1 Phormia regina | reverse complement strand
TAATATATTATATATATTTTTTCTAATATATATTAAAGGAAAACAAATTATTTGGCTTAATAAAAAAAAAGAATAATTTTTAATAGTCCGATTATTAACGATAACGTTTAAAAATATACTGAGAATTTTGCACAAAAAGATGCAGGAAAAAGAAAGAAAAAGTCAGTTCCCAATATTCATTTTTGCTTCAAGTTGAAACAAAATGTATTTCAGGCCTTGATTCAAGTACCAAGCATTGATTTAAACTTGTAATTCAATTTCTTTCTCAAGCAAAAAGGTAATTTAAATTCCAGTAAAATTTATTTTACTATATTTCCTGTGTAAACTGTTTTAATATTTGAATTCACGTCAGAATCCAGCAAATATTTCAAGTTTTTAATTTTCCAAACTTGGAAGGAAGTACTTATTGGTGAAAAAGTGCTGCAAAAGTCCTTTTTAAAAAATGTTTGTCATTGGTGGAATTTTATTCTTTTATACTTCTTATTCATTGCTTTTGAAGCACTTCTCTTAAAACTATGTTTATTTAATAGTTTTTATAAAAATTTTGTTTCTGTCTTATTAAATAAAAAGAAAAACTGCTTTAAAATTTGTAAAATTAAAATTTTGTTAGCAATTATTACCATTTTATCCCGCTAAAATTTTTTTTTTTTTAACTTTTTTGGAAGTAATTATTAAGAACTTACGAAAAAGTTTAAAATATGCACTTTGTTTCACTTATGAACTTCATTGTTTTTTGCTGGGTATTTATAAAACATTTTCACCTACGTCCATGCTTTCTTTGATCACATACATAGAAATCTACGCACATTATTATAAGTTGAACATTCTGTGTTGCCATTGGCACTTTTTCATATCACTTCAAGTTGAAAACAATAGTCAACCAAAAGAATTAATAAAATAGAAAATGATTTTTGAAACTCATATATATTATGGACTACAGTGTTTCGAATACAGAACAGGATTTTTTTTTATTAAAAGGAAGTATTTTAATTAAAATTTATAATAGAATTGGTTAAAAATTTTATTGTAATTATTATTATCAATTATTTTATTCGTATAAGAACAAAACCTTGCCAGAGCAATATCCACATCTTTTTAATTTTGTTTTGAGTGGATAAATCATGTATTTTTGTGAAAAAAAGTAAAACATTAACAAGTTGGGTTCACACTATCTAAGTGCACAATATCGATGAGCACAATATTATGATGAATATGCGATTAAGAAAAAGGTTCGTTTAGACCGCAAATTATGCCTATCAAATAGTCCTGTCAGGATAAAATCGTATATGTACAACGAACTATCTATCTATCTATCTATCTATCTATCTATCTATCTATCTATCTATCTATCACTAAATTAAACAAATATATTTTCATATGAAAATGAAACAAATTTGCTACAGCTTTAGTTCAAAGTGGTAACACTGATGAAGAGAGAAACTTAAAAAAATATATGTATATATAACTCACACACATAAACATGTTTCGAACAATAAGAAAAACAATGTGCACAAGCAACAACAAATTTATTCGTAAACGAAAGAGTTGATGTGAGTGAATGAATGAGTGAAAAACAACAACAAAAAGAAAGCAATCGGGCGGAGTTAATACTGAAATGCATGAATGGCCAATCTAAAGCCAGTAAGCGTAACCGGAACACACTGAAATGAATGAGTGAATTGTTGTCAGAGTATGTGTAGATGTGTGTATGCAAAAGATGTCATTTATTTTTTTTATATTTGTTTTGTTTCCGTTTTTAGTCTTTCAACACATTTTGTTTTTGTGTTTCACCTCAACTGCTTTGTGTAAAGGTATTTGTAGACACCTTTGTTTGTATGTACATACATATAAATGTATGTGTGTGTTTATATCTTTAGCCGACTATGAATTGTAGGCGGAGCAGAAATGATTATATCGATAAATGTTGACATTTGATTTTCAAATAGACGGAACATTACATACATACATATGCACATACATACATACATAACTCTTCTGCATTTATTATATTTTATTTTAATTTTTCAATTACCATAGAATTATTGTCTATAGAATGATGTTCATCATCATTATCCTTGTCGTGTCTATATGAACGACATGTAATGTAATGATGATTACACTTTGTTAATTATGCAAAATTATATGAAGTGGTTCGAAGCGTTTCAAATTGCTGATTATTATAGCAATGCTGTTCTTGATTCCTGATGATTATGATGTTGTTAGGACTGACATAGTATTTTACTGTTGCAGCCTAGCCTTCTTGCTGCATTTCCAATGCCACCGATGCATTATCTGATGCTTGGTTTAATTTAATTATGAAAATGGATAATTTTCTTCGAAATAGCAATAAAAAAATAGTTGAAAAAATTTATTTGTAGGAATTCATCAGAAAAGAACGGACATTTTTATTTTAATGTCGAATTTATCGAACATGATTATATTGCATATAATTGATTTTAGTTCGAAATTCTAAATTAATTTCAATTTTTTTTAATATTTTATTTTAATGTTCGAAAATATTCAAATTTAATTCGAATACATATGTTTCTTTATTTTGTTTTTTCCTTCAAGAATTAGGAGCATAATTTTAATTTCCAAATATCAATTAACCCAATATTAAAAACTTAATTTTATGCGGAAAACAAATCCATATAAATAACTAAAAAACTTTTATGGAGCATAACAACATCAGAAACTCAATGAGACATGTGCAACATCTTTTTAAATTAAGAAAAAAAGGGGGAGAAATTTTACTTCAGATACAAAATTTTAAAGCAATAAAATGCAAAATAAGAAATAAATATTAATGAATGATAGAATGTAAGAAACATTAGGGTATCATTTAATATTTCTGATTTTCAAAGGATCCAATGCATGTAAAATATAGAAAGTGTAGATTAAACATATGCTAAAATAATACGAGGAAACTCAGAAAAGTTTCATAGTAAATTAATAAAATAAACCAATTAAAATCGTAAAAATATATAATTGATTTTATGATTACAATTAGATTTACAGTGCTATTCTCGTGTTCATGACAATTTTCACTCATTAGTTATTAGCACATACTTTTATGAATGTGACAACTATCATTAAAAATTTATAGAAAAAAACTTGGAAACGATTGATAAAAGATGGAAAAGTTAATACTATAGTAATTTACCCCTATTGAATCATTTGATACTCTCAGATGATCAGGTGGATATTTAATAATTCGAATTAAAAATAAAATTTTAAAAAGAAAATATATTCTAGAGTTACATAATTTTCATTAGAAAAACTTTTGATTCGTATTTACAATTATTATTAATCAAATTAATGAAATTGTAATGAACTCCATCTTTAATTAAATGCAGAGGCTTCAAGTTCTTGTAGTGAAAATGTTCAGATCATTAATTATATCATATCAATGAAACTGATTATCTCAAGTTTATCTTAATAACAGGGCCATATTTATTATGACGGGAGTATACTTGGGTTCCTTCGCTACCCATATAACATTCCTCTCGTAATTAATAATTGTAAAAATTCTACCTTGTGGTTTATTATTTCGTTAAAAAGTTCACAACAATGAGACTGTTTTGAATGAGAGAGTTGTATATACATTTAGACGCACTTTTATATGCATATGTATGTATTGCTAGGAATATTTATCGCTTATAACTTCTTAAATATTTAATGGTTTTTAACAAAATCTATATTCTGCACATCTATAAGAAAATATCTTTCTAATGGTATATTATTAATAAAATCGGTTGTTTAATATGACCGTAAAAGAGATTACGAAAAATGTTTTTGCTATTAATTATATAGATATATATTTTATTATAATATTTAATCTGAATAAATTGGAGTAGTATATTGCTACAGCTAATGTCCCAAGCCAAGAACTAAATTTTTTGAGATTAAATAAATATAAATTTATAATTGTGATTAATCATTCGTTGTAAATATTAAAATTGCTTAATGAATTATTTATTATTAAATTTTATAATTATTGGTTATTATTAAAGTATTCGGGATTAAATTCTTATTTTATTTATCTGGACAAATTGTATTCTGTTTGAACACTGGACAAACATCAAAAAAACTGGAAAATCCAGCCGAATCCAGCTCAACTGGTAGCATATAATTTAATGTAATTGTTATTCTTCTACACAGAAAAAAATATTTCAAATATTTTTTTAATAAAAATATTAACTAAATTTGTATTGGAGTTTAATTATATTATTTATTAATATTATTAACTTTCTAATTGGTTTAAATTTATATTTTAAATAAATTGACAGAATTGAAAGAAAAATTATTTTTTTTTATAAAAATGTAGAAATAAAAAAAATTTTCTTAGTTTTCTAACAATTTTTAGCTCAATAGGTTTTTTAAGAAAAATAAGTAATAATAAAATCAATTATTAACGTTATTAATATTATCATTTTGATGATTAGAGCAAAATCAATTAAAAATTAATTAATATTACAAATTTCGTAATTGAAGTCGATTTTTACTTTTTTCTGCCGATTTTTACCTTTTCTGGTAACCCTTTCAGTTGAGATTTGATAGTTGTTTCAGCCACCCTTTTGGAACAGTCTGTCTATCTCCTTTTAAAATTTTCAATATTTACCTTTCACAAAAGTCTAATATCTAATATCTGGACTTAGCTACAGATAATTTATGGAATGAACCTCTATTGATACAAAAACTATGTAATTCTTTTGGTACCTTTCCAGAGCGTTCTTAAGTAGTGACATAATGGCAAAGCGGTAATTGAAGTCGATTTTTACTTTTTTCAGTGTTAACTTATAATAACAAAAAAATATCGCTTAACCGCATTTATAACTTAAATATTTAAAATTTTGTTTGATAGAGAAAAAAAAATACTGATTTTTTGGCATATAATTTTCAAAATATAGAGTAATGCAAATTTAAAAATTCTGACTCAAAATATTTTGTCAGTGATACTTAAAGAAATGGCGAACGAATTTCTCATTTATTTTAACAAAATTTTCATAAATTTAAAGAAAATTAAAAAATGCTGCTAAAACAACAACAATAATACAATAGACGTTCCAAGTGATCAATAATAAATACAAGACTCTAAACTTCTCCAAAGGATCCAACAATTTTATTAAATATTTCAAAAAGATATGCTGCAAAATAAATTGACATTATGAATGTGAAATGCACTGTAGTATTTTTCGGTATTTGTAGTGCCCACTGTAACAAATAACTTGTCCTTTTTGCCGCAACTGCATAAATCTTACCCGGCTAGGAATTCTTTAGGAAATTTCTATAGCTTTTCATTTTGCAACATGAGTATTTTTGTAAGAAATTTGATCATAATTTCCGTGCTCTATTCTTGGAGATTGATTAATTTATTTGTATTACATAAATAAATTACTATTAAATATTTTAAATCTATTTTTTCAAAAACGTAAACAATTTTTTCTGCCATAAATTAAAATATATGTTTAAAATTAAAATATATACTTACCAATCGATAGAGTTGTAACATTACAACTTTAAATGTATTTCATGAACAATAGATTCATAAGCACTAGTATCAGGTGTCAGGATTAACAGCCACTTAAAAAAAATGAATACAAAACATTCAAAAGGTTATTTCTATTTGGAAATTACCAATAAGGATAAGTGGTCGGTCGGTCGGTCATACAATACTTTTATGTAAGAGTGCAATAATCATGTGATGATCGATGACTTCATCTGCCCAAATTTATGTAGCATAAAATATCAAGAAGTATGTATTTTCAAGGGGTGGGTAATTCCAAGTCTATAGATAAAAAATTAAGAAATATATCACACAAAAAATGAGAGCATGTACAGCTAAGCATAGACAATTTGACGCTTCCGCATGTTAGGAATCGCCTACCGTACCGAATGATCAAAAGGATACTTTTCTTTGTTGTTGTGTGGTTATATTTAGTTTGGTCTTACACAAACATGCAATAAGAAAAACAAAAACCATATGAAGTTTAATTTATGTATGTATGTATGTATGTAAATGTATACACATGTATACATTTATGTAACTTATGTAATATTGCCAAATGACATTTACTGACTGTCTCAGACATAGTGTTTTTTCTTCTTATTATCATTTTCTTAAATTTGTCATCCTTTTGATATTTGATATTGTAACGCTACATGTTGTTCATTAAGTGTGAACAATAACATCAGATTTCACAAGTTTTAATATGTTTGTATCTATGTATGTACATATGAATGTATTTTTTTGACTGCCACTGCTACAAACTTGTTGTCATTTACTTTATTGGCTGATTGGTTATATGGTTGTCTGCTCCATCGTTCAACACAATAAAAATAATATTAATTTGTTCTGCTTGTCTTTTGTCGTATTTGTATTTTTTTCTTATTTTTAGGAATATTTCATTCGGTTTGATCAAAGTAAAGTGTCAACTAATTTGTTGCTCCAAAATTTTTTTTATTGGATCTTCTTCATATTCATAGTATGTTTATCGTTTGGCGAGTCCAATTATTAAGTAAAAATAATATGAAACATATTTAATTTGTTAGTGCCAGATACGTATAAACAAAATGCATAATATTGTTAAGGGTATTTAAGTTACTTCCTTTATTTATGTTTTACACATATAAATTCACACATATATGCTTATACACATACATACATATGAATATTAATATGAAATTATTAAAATGTAGGGTAGAAGGGGGAGTATAGGAACACATTCATTTTTACCAATTATCTTGTAGAAGATGTAATATTTTTTGTCTATCACAGATCCTTCATCCATCAATTTTTTAAAAGTTTAACATACATTCGTTCGTAGTTGGCTTGGATAACTGTTTCCAACACTCTTCTAATTATTTCTCTGTTTTTTTGTGTATTTTCCGTGATAACTTTAATTTTTTTTGGAATTGATCAAAGATTTTACTATGTTATAAAACTGATAGTAAATAAATTTCTTTTAAAGAGTAAAAAAGTTATCACTTGTGAGTAATACTTCTCCTGGAGTACTAGGGTTTTATAGTTTGAACAAGAAGTCGATTTTTCGACTTTTGTTAATTTTCAAATAGTCGATTTTTCGACTTTTTCAATTCTTAAATATTCGATTTTTCGACTTTTTTCAATTTTGGAATAGTCGACTTTTCGACTATAATCGACTTTTCCATTTTTTCCGACTATTTTCGACTTTTTCGGACTATATTTGACTTTTTCTGACACTCCGATTTTTTCCGACTATTTTCGACTTTTCAATTTTTTCCGACTATTTTCGACTATTTTCAACTTTTTCCGACTATTTTCGACTTTTTCCGACTTTTCGACTTTTGGCATCAAGAAAGTTGATTTATCGACAATTTTCAAATCAAAAAGTCGATTTCGACTTTTCGACTTTTTACAAAAAAAAATCGATTTGATAAACCCTATGGAGTACATTCGTCAAATTGCTGGTAGGCCGATTTAACTTACTTCACAGGAACATTGTAATCAGATACTAAGTTCTTACTATGCGTTGATCTTTTACTCCACTGCTAATTGAATTCAAATAAAAATCATTTAATATTTTTCCACACAGAAAAAAATATTACCATTTATTTTTCAATCAAGAGTGTTGTTTGATTTTGCATTAAAATTTAATAAATATATTCAAATAAAACTGAAATAACAATAAAATTTAAGTAACAGTTTATTTCTCATGTACATCCACTTAATTGATTTAATTATTTTTTTTAATCGGAATTTTTTTTCTGTTTTTCATTTTTTGCAGCTTTTAGTAATTAATATAATCATTTTGGTGAGAGGTGTAAATTTAAACAAGTTTTTAATTGAATGAATTATATACTAACATATTTGAGGATTTTATTTTTACATTAGGGTGGACCCAAAGATACAGTTTCTTAAAATTTTCGTTCTGAGATTATCTTTTCGTGAGCTAGATCAAAATGATAAAAAATACTTTCTTGATTTTTTTTTTCATATTTCTGCCAAAGCTTTTCAATGATATATAACTTTATAATTTTATTAACAAACAACGATATAAAGTAAGTTTAAGAGAAATACTCACAAATTTTATGCTTATTGGGTTATTTTGTTATTCATTATGCCCGTTTATTACACACAGAGAGCAATTTTGTTTTCGAGTTTTACAATAACAAATTACTCTCTGCTTGTAAGAAATAGTAAACAAAGACACCTCTTAGCACAATTATTGAGGGTATTTTGTTTAAATATAATTTATTCCGTTATTTGTTAAAAGAATTAAGAAGTATTATATATCATTAAAAAGCTTAGAAAAATATAAGTATTATGATGCTAAATTTGTACAAATCTTTTCCATATAGAAATATTTATATATGATTGAAATTATGTTTTGAAAAAATTCTAATAAAATTATAAGGTTGAAAATTAAAAGGTGAACAAAAAACAGACATTTTCGGATTTGATATCTGTGATTTCAATGAGATTCGCTACAGATATTAAGTATTTCAAATGTTATTGAAATCACAATTTTTCTAAATAAAAAAATCCTCCCGTCCAAAACTATGACAATTTGAAAGTCTAAAGGCGATTGATTTTTTTCCAAAAGTAGTCACATTTTATGCCTCATAACTTCCAAAATATACATCGTACAATTCTTACTTTTATTTCATTTAATAGAAAAACATATTGACTGGGGATAAAATTAACTGTTTATTTTCTATAGCTTAGTAGTTATTAATAATAGGACTTTATTTTTGTCCATAACTCCCAAACTAAATAAGGCTCCAACATGAAATTTTATATACATATAGAGAAAAGTTAAGTCAACAATATACATATGTATTTTTAAGGGCCGTTATTATAAGCTACCTATAAGGTATCAGATAGTTAAAGGTAGGATAAACTAAAGTGAACGATAAAGTGAGCTTTATCTACTTTTGGTTATTACAACTTGGTNNACTTATAACAACCAAAAACAGTTAAAGTGAACAATAACATCCTAACTTTAGTTATTGGAAAGTTATAATAACGACCCTAAGAAGTTTAAAAATACCTGTTTTTGAGATATAACAGTTTTAATTTTTTTATCTCAAACTTTGGCCTTTGAACTTTTGATGAAAAAAAAAAAAAAATATGTATATATTGTTATGAAGGTAAAATCTTTGTTTTTAATATGCAGCAACAGCTAAAGGTCTACCATTTATATTTAAGAAGTTAAATAGGTATTAATTTCTTAAGTTTTTAACATTTTTTAGTTTCTGGACCGAAAAAGAACATAGCTCTGAAATTTCATTTGCAAAGGTCAATGTTTGTAGCAAATTTCATTGAAATCGGAGATGTTAAATCTGAATGCTGTCGTTTTTGACATGGAATCACTCTATTGTATTTTTTTGGGTAAATATACCAAATTTTCATGTGGATCCTTTGGCAGAAATATGAAAAAATCAAAAAACCTGAAAAGACCTAATTTCATTTTGATCTACCTCACGAAAGGAGCATGAACGAACAATGCCATTGTGATATTGGCAAGCAGGGCTCATTACTATTCCCCCAATGAACTTTGTTTATAAAAAAAACGTGAAATTCTTATTCACAAAATATACTAAAATATAAATTTTCATCATTTGAATGGTCTTGCCACAATTTTCAAGAAAGCACTCCAATACATATGGATCTGAATATTTTTATTAAGTATTTATTTCTAACAAATTTTATTGCATTGCGAAGCAGTGTGATTTATGGGTGGTTAATTATTGTAAGAATATGTCGCTGTTTTATAATTTTAATGTTATTACTTTAATTAACACTATTAATATTCGTATATAATATATGTTTTAACTAATTTATTTTTTTGTTGTCTTTGCAGGCTTATTGATATTAAACAACCTCAAAGATAATAGTAAGTAAAATATATTTTTGGTATAAAAATTTGTCATTGACCTTCTCCTTTTAACCCATAACTTACAAATAAAACCCTTATAAATATTTACATATTTACCTATTTTTGCCTTCATATGATATGTATGTATGTATGTAAGTATGTATATTGGTATAAATACCTGGTTAATCAATCAAGCTTAGCAACCGACCAATTAACAACAAACAACATAAATAAATAAACTACCGTCATTTTGGCAATCAACCGTTCCGTCATCTAAACACCATCATTATGCTCTTAACACTTAGCCCCACCGTCTGTTAGCCATCTCTCTTCCACTATGTGGCTGGAAGAAAAACAAGAAAAAGAAACAAATAAAAATCCATTAGGATTACAAATTCCAAAAATAATATTAACAAATATTGGGTACTTACTTTTGGTATGTTTGTTATATTTGCTCCCCATTTGTTTAAACTTTAATTTAGCGCTTCTCCAACGATAACAAAAACCGGTTCTTAACCTTTAACAAATCTACCGATCTTTAACGATTTGGGTGGTCTGCTATAAGCAGAGACAGAGTACAATGCTGTCAATGTATTAGTACCACACGTACCAAACAACAGAAACAAAAAAAAAATAATAAAAACAGAAAAATGTACAACGCACAATGTACTTAAATGATGTTTTTATTTTTATTTTATTCACATTCGGCCATTAGTGGAAAAATATATAGAAACGCAGATTTTAAGAAACAGTTGAGAGGAAAAATGTTGGTTTATAAATTAAAACTGAAATAAAAGTGCAACAGAATTGTATAGTTTGGAAAAAAAAAATTGTAAACGAAATCGAATTGTATTTGTACTGAACTAAAAGTGAACTAGAACTGAACTAGGAATAAACTAGAAATGAACTAGTACTGAAGTAGAATTAACTGAACTATGAATTGAATTAGAACTAAACTAAAAAAGAACTATAACTTAACTAAATGTGAACTAGAAAATAACTTGAAGTGAATTAGAATTTAACTTGAACTGAACTAAAAGTTAATTAGAACTAAATTACTGCTTAATGATAACTGAACTAGAATTGAAGTAGAACAGAACTAAAAGTAAAGAGGAATTAAAGCAAAAGTGAACTATAAGGGAACATGAAGTGAATTTTGACTTAACATGAACTTAAGTAGAACTGAACTTGAACTGGTTTTGAATTGAACTAGAACTGAAAAATATATCAAGATTTTATTTTCAACAATGAAGTGGAAGTGAATTGGAATTCTCTTAGAGCAGTGCTACCTCTATAGTAGATTAAAACATAAAATTGTTCATAAATAAAACTGAACTAAAATCATTTTAAAATTGATTTTAATTGTGTTTCGACAACTTTTGACCACCACTGTGTATGTATAATGAAAAAATAATACGAAAACCAAATGTAATATTATTTGTATTGCAATTAGTTAAAACACAAAATTTATATGCTGCTATTGTTGTTGTTGTTGCTTTTTGTATACGGATTGTTTTTTTTTTATTTTATTTATTTCTTTATTTGTTTTTAATTATTATGTTTAGTGTAGAAGAAAAAAGTCCATACATACATACATACACATGTTTGTATCCAAATAAATGTTTATCAATGTGTTGGTTATATTAAAATTGTTTGTTATACATTTTTGGGGGTCCAATAGCAACAACAACAAAATGGTTGTCGTCTCATACAGATAAAAAAAGTAAAATAAAGAGACACCCAAACAAAGGTGTGAGCATTTTGTTGCTTCAAATTAAAAAATAATAGATTTTAATTTAACCGCCCAAATGAAAAAAAAAAAAAACATAAATGGCGGTTTATTTCCTTTCATTAAATCTTATTTTCTTAACTCTCTAAAAAAAATTTAATTAACAAGTAGTAATTGATGAAATTTTTGAATTTTTTGTTAAATATGTGTTAAATAATTAAAGTGGATATTATAAGAAAAAAAAAACTAAAAGGACTAGCAAACAATCCTTCTAGAAGAAAATAAATTAAAATTTTTATCGGTTGGGAATTTGTTTTTTCAAATATGTAATAACAACTTTACAATTAATTTACATTACATATAATATATTATATATTAAAGTGCCTTGATTTGTATAGAAACTGCAACTTATTGCAAATGCAAACCTCTAAAATTAATTGATAAGTTTTAAACTTATTCCCAAAATATTACGGTTCAGTTATTATATTTACGTAAGCTGGATACCTCCAAAATAGGGTTTTCGATCAAAAAATTTATATAATTTTTAATGTAAAAAACGACGTCTAATAAATATTGAGCAAAAAATTATTATTATTTTTTGTTAAATTTTCGCGAAATTAAAATTTTTTAAAGTTTTTGATGATTTTATTTTAAATAGTATTTTATTAAATTTTGAATATTTTGAACATTTCCCATGGTAAATTATATTTTAAGTCATCAGTGCAAAGGTCTCATTCAATACTGTTGATTTGTGTATTCATTTACCCTTCTGGTGGCACAAATAATATTTTTGGATTTCCAGTCCATAATTGGTTAATTTAATTTAAGGCTCAAAAATTGGTATTTTGGTATGAATTGGCGGTTAAAATTCAAAACCTCCTTTTTATTCCCGGTTTTAAATGAACTTATTATCTTTTTCATTAATTTATCAACATTTAAGTGTAATAAGTCTATGCGACTTATCGGCAAAAATTGCAAATTCAACCTTTTGGAAACTAAATGCATTAAATTGACCCTCTGACTCTAAATGGGTTAATTACATTTTATTATCAATAGTCAGAGGATAGATCATTTATATGGTACATTAAAACCTAATAATATTTTGAAAAATTTCCGATATAAATATATAAAATTAAATGTTTAAACAATGAAAATATAACAAAAGAAACTAAAAAAGACAATAATTATTTAAATGAATATTCATGCCTCTATTATTATTTAAAGTTAATTTTCTTATAACAAAAATTTGCAACTTTTTTTGTGAGGCACTTAAATATTAATTTTTTGTTATTAAATATTTCATAAAGAATGTTATTAAGGAGTACGATCGAAAAAATCTTAACAGACGTTTTAACTCATAACTTTTTTCCGAAGAAACATTTAAAATTTTTGTTGATCTAGTTATCTTTGAAAAATATATTTTTAATGACAATCATTTTGATTTTTTCTGAGTTTGATCAAAATGTATGACGGAAAAGATGTACTTGCTTGAAATTATTAACCAATTTCAAAAAATCCAAATTGGTCCTAGAAATAATTGTTCAAAGAATTAAATGTTGCTACCAAAATATGTCCAATATTGTTAAATAGTATCAGAAGAATTCAACCACTGATAGGAAACATGGTTCGAGGAGAAAAAAAGGTCCACATGATATTTTGAAAGCCAAGAAAATTAAAAGCATATAGAAAATAATATTAAACACAACTGGTTGAAAAACACGCCTGTTCGATCTGTACTCAAGTTATTTGCTGGGAAAACTTAATGCTAATGCGGAGTAGAAAACATATGGAAAAGGGCACAAGTTCATAAATAGTGGTTAGAAGAATAAAAAATTATATTTTTCTATGATCTGAAGTATAGTATTAATTAAATAAAAAAAGCAATGAAAACTCTTCGATCAATCCTTTTGAAATTTATGTATGTTAAAATTTTTTCGATTGCACTCCATAGGTAAAATTTTACTACCATATTCAACAATTTGCAATCTTGAACAGTGATCACTTAAAACAACATATGGCAACATTTGATAACTTCCTTTTTACCTTTAAAATACTATTTTTCATGTAAAAATAGAAGTAATTTAAAATTGCATGCATTTTTTATTCGCGAATACGCGTATTAATTTTGATGTCTTTTTTGTACATTTTTGATCCGATTGTTTTGCAGGATCGCATTCCTGTTCCCTCTCTCTCTCTTCCTTTCTTTTTCTACATTTCTTTGATGTGACATTAACAATAACAGCAACATCAAATTAATGATATTTTATTATTTATTTAAGAATGTTAAATGTTGTTGTACTGAATTTATTTATGATCCTTAACGCTTCCAATAATAAAAATTAGTTTATTTTATTTCATTTCAAACATTTTACCGCACTTTTCTTGTTGTTTTTGAAAAAAAAAAAAAACTAAAAACAAAATTATTGTCAACAACTGTTTTGAGTTGTTTTTCTTGTAGCTTCAAAAACAAAAAAACCAAAATTAAAAGGCAGCGGTATGTTGTAGTGGTAGCCTTCTTTCCGTCTGTCTTCTGTGACAGTAGGTTTTTGTTTATTTTATTGCGGCATGGAAAAGTGTTGTAAATCGAGCAGAACATGTCGTTTATTTTATTTATTTCATTTCAAAATATTCGTATTGTTTATTTAACTTTAATAATAAAACAAAAATTAAATACATAAATGCAACAAATTTTTGTCTGTGCATAAATACATATGAGTGTATGTATATTATATGTGTTTGTTTAATATAAGCATTATAATTTTATATAAAATAAAATTAATTATTATTTAACTTCAGATTTTTGTTTAAGAAAAACATCCGTTAAAATATACATACATATGTATATGCATAATGAATTTTTTTCTTCAGTGTAAATAGATCAAAATATATTTGCATTTAGTTATAAAGTTATTTTTAAACTTTTTGTGCTGCTATCTATATATTTAGAGTAAAAACTAAATTAACATTTTTACTATTTCACCGTTCTGCAACATTAATATTAGTGTAATGCTCGCGCGAATCCATAAAAATGAACTTGAGGCTGCCACTATTAACACTTTTTTTCTCTTTTAAGATGAATTGCCTTTATTTCTTTTGACGCACGTTTAGATATGCTTCAATCATGTATAAATACAAAACTAAGTACTATTTATATTTAAGTACTGAATGTTAATAAAAACAACAAAATTTTACAAAAGAAAGTTCACATCAAAGTGAATGATTTGTATAATAGACAAAAAGGAATTTGAGCAAAATTTTAATGTGAAGATATCTACTCAGCACACGCAGAGAAAAATCATGGTTGCAACATGATCGTCGTAACTATTCACAATAGCAACGTTTATGAATCAAAATTTGAATATGGTTCACTGAATTATAATATGTATTTAAATATTTTTGTATGAAATCATATTTATGAAAAATCCAAAC
>MINK01174131.1:0-16203 GCA_001735545.1 Phormia regina | reverse complement strand
AAATATATGATAAAAATAATAAATGAAAATAATATATGTAATTTTCTGGCCAAAAAAAATTTATAATCATAAGGATATTAAGAAAAATTTAAAGGAAAAAAATTTAACTTCAAAATCAAAAATACATACATATGTATGTAAAAATATAACAACAACAAATATTTCCAATGATTGCGATACGATGAATTTTTGTTCACTGGTTGGGCCTAAATGTCAATTTGTTTTTACAAAGTTGAATTTCAGGAAACTTTCAAGTGAGAAATCATGTTTTGTTTTAATTCCTCGTTTTTCGTTCAATTCGCTCGTTTCTTGTGAAAAGATTCTCGGTGTGAGAGTTACTGAAATTAGACACTGAAAGTGGAAAATATTAAATGAATCTGGTAGCACTATTTTAACAAACTGTCATAATCCTTATCTAGTCGTCTTTACGCTAGTATACCCGTAAGAACAGCTATTTTACAATTTTTTCGTTGATACATCACGCGTTACTGTCAAATTGTTTTTGTATTCCATGAACACTAACATCATGTTCGAGCAATGAACAAAATTTTGTGGACCCAACATGTTCATGTTTTGTTCTTGTTCGCACAATTGTTCGAGCAACCATGTCTGACATCAAACGTCATTTTGTATGCGGAAGAAGAGGCGTTGAATGTAAAAGTACCGAAGTGACACTCTCGGCAAACAAAAAATTTTGATTTGTTCGACATATATTCTGCCCACTCAAAACAAAAAGGAAAAAATTGTGTGTATTTCTCTGCCGACGTTTTGTTCATGTCAGAACAAGAAAAAGGCTAATATAGACGGTACGTTATAAATGTACATCGTTCAATTTCATATTAATGTTAATTTTTTTTTCGATGTTTATGTACCGTCTATACACTATCCAAATGCATGTGCGCACAAAATTTTATTCATTGCTCGAACATGAAAAAAGCGTGTGTGGAAGGCGCGTTAGATTCTAGTAGGTTATCTGATTTTTAGCCGCTGACTACAATTTTTACAAAGGTCGCCGTTTACGTTGATTTCATTTGGCGTAGATCTCTGCTTATGTACAGAAATTATAATTATTGTTGTTTTTGGAATGGAGAGTAGTTTTGTGATTTTCGAGTTTATTTTGTGAAATATTTTGTTTTGCTGGAATGTTTGATAGGAATATATTACTGCAAAATAACTAAAGAGATCCTATAAATCGATAAATATATAAGAAGAGCATATTAAGATATTTCTTTTGAAAAAAAAAAAATCCTAAATATATTCTTACTTAGCAGACAATGTACATAAATAAGACACAAGTATTATGAATACAAAGTTAATGATAATTAAATTTAGATATGCAAGCTATGAAGGAAATAAATGTTAATAATTTATAGAATTAAATTAATAAAAAGAGCAATATAAAGTTGTTGATTTTACCCGGAAAAAATCATAAGATTTCTTATCAAAATATAGCAATTAAATAAGCATACATATACATATTTTGCAGTAAAAATAACGATATGTCGGAGATTGGCTGTAAGCATTTTCAATCATTTGTTAAAGAGCATAGTTTGGATACTTATAGAATAATAGATGCTTACTTTTCGGCTTGTATAAACAGAGATGCTAGAGAAAAAAAGGTGGATGTCAAATGTTATAAAAAAATGATTAAAAATGCTTAATATCAATTTATTTGCAGGCTTTGACTTGTTGCTGCTTTGAATGTGGTAGCTTTGGTATTCAAATATTTGCATGTCTTCATTGCATATATTTCGGTTGTCGCGGTTCTCATATCACTTCCCATTTGCGAACAAAAAAACATTCGATAGCTTTGGAGCTATCACATGGAACATTATATTGCAGTTCATGTCGAGATTTTATATATGATGCAAGATGTCGAGAAATTGGTTCTGTGAATAGAAAATTAGAGACCAAGGATTTGCAAAAGAGCCTCAGCTGGACACCATGGATACCAACACCTAAAGAAACTAATCTAATGTTAGCCAATCCTAGGCGGAGACATGTCAGAGCAAATGAAACTGTGGGCTTAAGAGGACTAATTAATTTAGGATCTACATGCTTTATGAATTGCATTGTACAGGTATATTATACTTATGAATATTATTATATTATACATACATGTGTATTATACAAATGTATAAGACGGTGGCTTTTTAACAAGACGTCAAAACGGAATTTTGTGCTCCATTAAATTCTGAGATCTAACACTTATTCGACTGAATTTTTTCATTAATTGATTATATAATGATTATCCTTTTTAGGCTTTAATTCACACTCCTTTGTTAAGTGATTACTTTTTATCAGATCGGCACGAGTGCAATGCTAAATCATCCCTGAAATGTTTAGTTTGCGAGGTTTCAAGACTTTTTCAGGTAAAAAGTGTTTTTAATATATAATTTATGCGTTAATTTAAAATAATATATTACAGGAATTTTATTCCGGTTCGCGGTCACCATTATCGTTACATCGATTGCTGCATTTAATATGGAACCACGCCAAACATTTAGCTGGGTATGAGCAACAGGATGCTCATGAATTCTTTATAGCAACATTAGATGTTTTACATAGACATTGTCTAAAAGCAAAAACTGAGTCCGAGAGTGCGAACAAATCAAGCTCTTCAGTCACACATACGAATTGCCTTACTCAATGTAACTGTATTATAGATCAAATTTTTACTGGCATGTTGCAAAGTGACGTAGTTTGTCAATCTTGTAAAGGAGTATCAACAACGATAGACCCTTTTTGGGATATTTCATTAGATTTGGGCGAAACAGCACATGGTGGTGCTACACCGAAATCTTTAATAGATTGTTTAGAACGCTATACCCGGGCAGAACATTTAGGATCTAGTGCAAAGATAAAATGTTCAACATGCAAATCATATCAAGAGTCAACAAAACAGTTTAGCTTGCGTACATTGCCTAGTGTTGCTAGTTTTCATTTAAAACGTTTTGAACATTCGTCGCTCATAGATAAGAAAATTTCTACCTTCATATCATTCCCTGTGGAATTTGATATGACTCCATTTATGTCAGATAAAAATAACGCCTATGGAGATTTTCGTTATTCCCTATATGCTGTAGTTAATCATGTTGGAACAATAGATGCTGGTCATTACACGGCTTATGTAAGACATCACAAGGATACATGGGTGAAATGCGATGACCACATAATAACTACAGCAACTTTAAAACAGGTTTTAGATAGTGAAGGGTAATTTTATTTCACATTTGTAATTTGTAACGTACTCTTTTTGATATTTTCTATCTATTTTAGCTATTTGCTATTTTATCATAAAAACATTTTGGAATATGAATAAAACGGAAATATACGTACATATAAAACAAAATACGGCGAAACAAGAAACTCGACATGCTAATTAGTCGCTTCATATATATTTACATATGTACATTAAACTATTTTAATTCTGCTTTGTTAAGACTCATAAAATAATAAAAAATCCTATAGCAGTTGTCTATTATAATAAAAGTCGTGATAAAAAGTACAGCAAAAACAATATATATTTAAAAGTTACTCGAACAAAACACACAAATTTGGGCTCGTCCGGGAATTGAACCCGGGACCTCTCGCACCCGAAGCGAGAATCATACCCCTAGACCAACGAGCCATATATACTGCACTACGTTAATTCCTTTTAAGAATAGTACAAGAAAACGTGGTGAGTTTCTATATAATTTCACCATAATAGTTGAACATATTTACAGACAAAGTTGAAATCAAAATGTATTAAAAACGTATTCTGCATTATGCAACGGTGTAATGTTTAACAATAACATCAGAGTTGACGTTACCCATGGCATAACGTTGAGTCTACATTAGATACATTTTTATCAAGACAAGCGTCAAAAAGAATTTGTCAGTATTATTGCAGCGTTAAAAGAAAATTGGCAGCGCTCAAGCTCTGACAACTTTGTCTTGATAATGCTTGGTAAAAGTCGCCATCTTGATTGTTGTTGGTACCTTTTACATGGTTTATTATACGTTTTCCCCTATAATTGAAAAATAAAAAATTATCTGCAACTCAATCAAAAATTTGACGTTTGTCTTGATATAAATTTCTCTGATGTAGACTCAATGTTACATCTTAAACAAGGCGTAAACGTATTCTAATAAATCTTATAAGATTTCATTGTTTTCACTCAATCACAGAGTAAACATGTACTTTATTTTTCGAAATTTTTTAGCACAATTTAATGAAATTATTGTTTTAAATGAAGAATAACATTGTCTTTAAGTACTTTTTAAAATACACATGCACACACACAAACAAATATTTGCGTACGTGTATTTTTTTGACAGTAAATCAACTTCTTCTTATCACAACAGTTTCATAATATTTCTTATAATACTAATATTTTAGTCTACACGTGGGATAATTCTCTAAGAGAGCGAATTTGATACTCTCTTTTACATATTATAATAAAAAATCACTTGTGGAGACGCTATGTAAGAGAAATTTGTAAAAAGATAAACGTCAAATATTTGTTTGAAACTTTATATCTCTGTAATTAAAAGGGGAAATCATAGCATAATTATAAAGTATTCGCACATCTGCAAAAACAACATTTCGTTGTATTTTGTTAGTGTAAAAGAACTGCATATAATGTCAAAATGCTATGAACAGAAATGACTCAACTACATAGAATATTTTCTTATATTTCCTTGGATAATTTTGTTATTCAAATTTTACGCAATAAATTATAAATATGTAATAATTTAATTATGTTCTCAGTTCAAATAATGAATTGCAAATTATAATTTATGTACTTCGGTACTTCAAAGTTGAACATTATTTATCTTTGAAGTATTTCACATAGAAGTTCCATATAAATGCATTTGTTTTACTGCAGCTGTGAGTAGCAGTTGAAGCGAAAGAATTATATGTAGTTGAGTCTAAAATGAGGGAATAATTGTAAAATATCTGTTTTTACGAGTATGCTTTCTAATTATCTTATTATGGGGGAAAACGTATATCATAATAAACTATGTAAAAACTACCAATAACAATTTACCAAGCATTATTAAAAACAAAGTTATCAGAGCTCGAGTACAGACCATTTTTATAACGCTGCAATAATACTGACAAATTCTATCTTTATCATGATAAAATTTTGAAGTTTGTCTTGATAAAAATTTGTCTAATGTGGACTCCATAGCATAATTATAAAGTACTCGTACATCTACAAAAATAACAATTCCTTGTATTTTGTTAGTGTAAAACTACTTCTCACAATGATTGAATAGTATTTTTAAACATTTTTTATTTGTATAATGATACAAAAACAAATTGATAGTACCGCGAGGTATGTCGATGTAAAAATTGTAAAACAGCTGTTCTTACGAGTATACTTTCTAATTATACTATGCTCATGTTTATGCACATTGACAGTACCGCGATGTATGTTAATGAAAAAATTTGTTAAACAGCTGTTCTTACGAGTATACTTTAATTATAATACTATTCTTTTCTGGCTATACACAACAAGAATAATTCTTATACTGCCAGAATCGATTAAAGGATTGATTGTTTTTAATTGAATTTAAAATTTGATGTTCGTCTATTGTTCGAGTAAAATTATGTCCATATGTAGTACACTTACTACAGTAATTAAGAAAAATAAGAAATAAGTTGGATACATATACGTGTGTACATTTGTTGTACAAATATACTACCTACATGTTGTATATTATAATACGAGCATAGATAGTTTTTGACAAAGTGATAATTAAATAAATATTAAAGATGCTTTGTTGATAGAAAAATAAATAATTTTATTTCATTAAAGAAAATTTAACAACAGAAAATAGCATGTGATTTCCAATGAATGTATGTATATATGTATGTATTTATTTTGTATATTACATCAGCCCTCTAGTCGTTTTGATATTTATGTATTTAGTACCAAAATTAGATTTTTCCTGTTCTATGAATGCAGTCAAACACCAAACAATACGAAAACACGCAGTTTTAAGTAATCGCCAAATAAAGCGAAGCTGTTTTAAAATTGCTTCCTGTAAATGCCCGAAATCAATTGAAATGGATGAAGTATTTTCATTACATACTGAGAAGTTCGACTTATATGACGGTATGTTTTTTTTATTTGTTAAGTTTTGTCTTAAAATCCTTCAGCACATTTTGAAGTATAATATAAAACCAATAGGACATATAGAGAGCATTTGAATTTAATTGCATAGCATTTAATTGGTGCTGTAAACCCACCTTTTGGAGGATTACTCAACTAAAAAATTCTTTTACTTTTACATGTTTATTAGTTATAAATCAAAAGAATCATAACTTAAATTATGCTTTATTTTAGTTTAAAAAATATACATAATATCTATTTTAACAACATTGAACAGTATTAACATTACGGTATATACTAAAAAAAAATAACGTTAGGCCTTGGTGCCCGAGAACCATAGTGTAATTTTCCTTGATTTACAAATTTTTAGTATATATAATAGTTTTATGGATGTTAGAAACCTAATTTACTTGTATAAAAATTTTTATAAACAAAGAAACTAATATTTAACACCTCAAAAATACATACTAGCTCCTATATGTGGATTATTTAAAAAAAATCATAAAGTGCATAATTTAGTATTGGTAAACATCATGCTTTTCAAACGAAAGATTGATTTGAAAAGGAATAAATGATATATATATATATATATATTTTTTTTTGATCTGTATAAAACATAAACATATGTTCCATATGAAGTCTCTGTAAAAAGCTCATGACAGACTATAACTTTCTTACTAGAACGTTAGCAGTGATTTCATTCATTGTAAAAAGTTTAAATGGTAATTTTAATCTTTATAGTAAGGCTTGATCTGTAATAAAACACAAGTTCCATATAAACTGTTTGTAAAAAGGGCAAGTCTTTCTTACAGTCATAGTGAATGTTAGAAATGATTTCATCTACAATTAAGCACAGAATCCATATAATATTCTTACCGAAATTATGTCACGTTCTTTCTTACAGTCATAGAGAATGTTAGAAATGATTTCATTCAAAATTAAGCACAGAATCCATATAATATTCTTACCGAAATTATGTCACGACCGAAAATAACTTTTTTTAAAACACTAATAAATGTTCTCAGTGTTGTTGTAGCATCCTAACGAGTTTGAAGCTAAAATATGGAAAGTTTCCGTAGCTCCAATATTTGTGCAGTTGCATGCTTTTTAGATTAGAAGTGGATATTACTACAGGATATCGAAAAAATGTTAGGGATTCATAAAAACCAAAGTCAATGCGGAAAGGATGTAAAAAGGCAAAAATGTGCGCAATCATTGTCCTATTCATAAATAAGGTCTCAAAACATCAATAATGCTTTATTTGTTTCTGATGTTCCCAATTAACCTAGAAGTGGTAAAAAATTGTAAACTAGTTATCCGTCTAATCCTAATAGAATTATTATTAAACATTCAATTAACAAGTATTACTACGATAATCAAGTTAGTATTATATAGTATAAATGTGGCTCTACAGCGGAGTTCCTAAAGCTGACCAGTATATTAACTTATAATATATTTTGTAAATAATTGTGTTTCATTCTTGAAATAATTAATAATATTTCTTTATTTTTTTATTTTTGTAATCGGATTGTGAACTTCATCCGCAGTTCTTCTTTTGGCTGGCATTCTTTCAGTTGTTATATTGCTATCCATTTAATTATATGGTATGGAGTGTACTTTTATGTTAATCAGTTTTGACAGACAACATAAGAAGCAGATATTTTGTGATACAGAATACAAAGATACGTTAAGTAAATCGTAGAAGTAATGCCACACAACAAATAATATTATATTTTTTATAAATTTAAGACAATAAAAATTAATAATGTACACTAAATAAAATGTGGTTAATTTAAATTGCTGATATTACAAAACGTTGCTGGAAGTTGTTTCGTTTACTTTAAAAATCCTGCACTTGAGAACAAGAGAGAAAGAGAGTTACAAATTTTGACAGTTCGATGAAGGGGAAATTGATGAAAGCGGATCAGTAAAACATATGTTGAAAAAAACATAGGATCATTTGCTTACAAATGTAAAGGATATCAAAATATTGAAATTCAAACTCTACGAAAGGTTAGAAAAATAAATGATGTCAAATATTACACAAATACTTTCAATTCATATTTGTTTTATTTATTTCGGATAATTGTATTTTTTGTAATTAATACTGGTTGTTTGGATAAAAGATTAACAAGAGTCGAAACTAATTGTAAAAACCTAAGGATTATTTACTTTTTTTTGTCTTTTTTGGTATTTGTGTTTCTTTTTCCTTCTGTTTTTTACGATTTTTTTTACTATGGTAAAAATAATTTATTTCTGCTCAAAAAAATAAAAATCAAAAATAAGTTATTTTTGCTAAAAAAAATCTAAAATTTTAATGAAGAATTCCATACAATTTTTATTTAGGTGAATCAAATTGTGGAAATAAGAAAATTATGAGAGAACACAATCTACTTTTGAGATGTGTTTAAACTTTTTTGAGACCTCCGATACAGTAGGGCCTAGCAATGTAGATAAAATATAGTAATATAATGTTATCTACATTACTTATCTTAAATTTATAGGAGCTATTAAGGAAAAACGCATATTTTTAATTCGGCTCCGAAATCTTCCGATTCTCCGGAGATGAATGTATTTCCTGAGAATTCCGGATTTACTGTGACTTTGCATCTTTCAATGTTTAAATTTTTAAAGGTGACTATATTTGTTGGCCTGATTTCAGAGAACGTTATATATAAACAATTAAATTCATTTGATACGAATAGCTGAGGGCGAGACTAGGAAGAATCCGCGTATGTTGGTAAATAACCAATAGAAACACTTATTTGTTCTTTCGCCTCTTGAAAAGGAATTTATTGCCAGCCTTAAGACTTTACAACGTGGCATCAATAGTTGTCTCAATTCCATGTCTATCTATAAAGTTGTACCGATAATTGGCAACCTATAATTATTTTTATTTGTATCCAACGTGTTGGAATAGTGTGAATGACAAATCGATGTTGTCTTCTGCCTTCGTGATCTTAAGGATTCACAACATACCAAAAAAAAACATCAAAACGGAAGGTTAAGGCTCATGTTGTAAATACAACGCCGATGTGCGTTTAATGTCATGTTGCAGCTATGGCGCATATTAGTTATTAGGATATGACGTCTTCAGAGTCTTCGTTTTTTTTCTGTACGTAACTTTTTCAATAATTATGAGTATGTTTTGGATAGATTTTCGTCCCTTGATGGCGATTGAGATTTTTAATAAAATCTACATGATTTTATTAGATTTTAATTGGATTTCTATACAAAACAAAATATGGTTTCAAATGGGATGTTACCAAAATCTAGTAAAATTTAAATAATTTTTGAAAATTTTCATTCGGTGTGTTAGCAAAATACAATACGATCTGGGCAAACTAGCAAAAACAGCAGATAAAATGTTAGAGGCAAACACCAACGCAGTCAGTGCAATATCACACGGTATTACAAATGGTGAGACACAACTTTCGGTAAATGCTATCAACCCAACAATGGCGTTCCAAAGATTTATGGACTTTGCTAATATGTTTGGACTTTGTTTATTGTTTTATTGATGATATAATAATGTCCGATTTAATCGAAGAGCCTCCGCAACATAGATTAACAATTAATGTTAGAAAATGTCATTTTGGTGAATCGGAAGTACAATTTTTTGGATACACTATCAATAGTAGTGGTTGACGACCACCTAAAGATCGTGTTACTGCTACTGAAAATTATAAGAAGCCAGAAACGATTTGTGAACTCCGAAGATTCATCGGTGTCATTAATTATTGCCGCCGTTGCGTACCACATGCAGCTCAATTACAGGCACCACTTAACAATTTTCTTACTAATTCCAAGAAGAACGATAAAAGGAAAGTACAGTGAACACCAGAAGCTGAAAATGCTTGTAAGAAAAGTATAAGAGAGGCTACTATGCTAGCTCATACTGCCCCAAACTCCGAACGAGTACTCGTTATGGACGCTTCTGACACAGCTTTTGAAGGTGTTCTCGAGCAGAAAATTGGTAGATTGTGGAAGCCGCTATATTTTTTCCCCAGAAAATTGTCAAAGGCAGAAAACAACTACAGTACTTATGACAGGGAATTACTGTAAGAAAAGTATAAGCGAGGCTAGCGCATACTGCCCCAAACTCCGAACTAGTGCTCGTTATGGACTCTTCTGAATCGTTCATTTAGACTCCTCTTCAATTTATTGTGATGTTTCGGCTGGTTATGTTCGTCCCTACGTTCCTAATGGACTACGCAAACAAAATTTTAACTCTATACACAATCTATCACACCCCGGTGTCTTCAACAGATCCGAAAAAATGTGTTTGGCCTGGAATGAAGAAACAAATTATTAATTGGGCTCGTAATTGTTTACCTTACCAAAGAGCAAAAATAACCAAACATAATCGTTTTACCTGATAACCGTTTCGACCATATTCACTTGGACATCGTAGTAATTTATAATGATAAAATTTTATCTACGTGTTCCCATATACAGTGTCTCACTAAAGTATTTGAATTTTTTAAATCATTAACAAAAATGGTTTATTAGTGAATGGTGATAAAAGACATATATCCTTAGGTATATATAAGCAGATTATGTTGAATTGATTAACTTACATAATAGCAAAAAACCGCAATCAAAATATCCTCTTTATTCGCGGAAACATTCAAATATAAAATCAAAATAACACTCTTGTTGAAAAGGTTGTTAATAATTTTTCTGCTGATTATATTTGAAGATATTTAAAGAAAATAAAAGATGATGAAGATTATATGTACAATTTATTTGTTAAATGGTTGTAAGTTATCACAGTAAATGTTTACTTGATGTATTGGTTTTCCAAGTTTGGAAATCAAAATATTCTCATGTTTGAAAAAAAGTATGGTAATAATTTATTTCTGTTGTTACTATTTGAACGTTACACAGAAAGAAACATATACTTCTAAATTCAATAATTAAAATTCTTAAAGTTCAACTAATCTTTAGTTTACTGAAAGAGACTCTCACTTAAAATTCGTAAAAACAATAACTCTCTAATTCGTAAAATGTTTATGAAAATATAATATTTTTTTTCTTATTTAAATTTATTTTACATTATAAAACATAATATTTGAAATCTATAAGAATTTCAAACAATTAATTGTTAGAATATTTCTAAAAAAGTCATTATTTGGATTTGAAAAGATAACAAACAAGTACCTTTATGGAAACACACAGAAGAAATTTTATAAATGCTTGTTTAATTTTCTTTACCTTAAATTAATACTTTCTTACATTAAGAATAAAATACTTATCGGCTAAATAGTAGCGTCGGACAAGTACATTTTTGTCCATAAGCATTATACTATAAAAAAACTCCTTTTAGGAACTGTGGAACAAATCATGCATACCTGGCTCTTCTTCAATAGAAATTCTACTACAAAGGGGTACGAGCTTGGCCATATAGGGATTGATTTATGTTTTACCAATCATAGTATCTCAAGCAAATCTGTAACTGTCCACATTTGTAAAGAGCCTGCTCCAGACTCTTACGTAGAGAAAAAATCACAATATTTTTTCTATATGCTTCAGATCTGAACGTGCATTGCGCTAGAGAAATTGGACAGATTAGTCCTAGATAACACAATATGCTAGAATCAATTAAATCTCACCTTCTCAAGCTGCTCCTCGATCGGAAAGGACACAAAACTACAGTAGAAAATAGTTATGACTCCATTTCATGCGTTTTCAAAATTTAAAATTTACTGTGTTGAGCAAATTGTAGTTCAAGAGAATTAGACCACTTAAAAATACTCTCAACTCCGTCTATATTTTTGGTACCTTTAATCGTGTCCTTTATGTTGCTTTGGAAATATCAAATGATTTTTGAAAAATTTTTAATATTATAAGGGACAACTGATACTATTTTAGGAGAATAATTTGACTCACAATCTTTTCTGCCAGGAGATGATTTTTGATAATGGCTCAATAAATTGAACAGTTGTCGCATTTCTCTTAAGAATAAAATTAATACCCGTTTAAATATCACTTGGTATCTAGCGAGTACGGCCAGCAATAGCGTGACAGTGTTATCTAGCCTAAATACATACAAATGTTAGTGGTATCGGAAATACAGAGAGACTCTTACTACCTTAGATCCTTTAACATCAGCATATGGCTTCCATATTTTTCTTTGTTGAAAATACAATAATTACTTTTATTTTGCTTTCGAAATGGTCATGAGAAAATGTTGAAAAAGAATTAGCACATCAATAAATTAAAAATATTAAAACGAATAACCCTTTTATAGAATTTAAATTAAAATCAAATAATATGATTGTTAATACAAATTTTTTCTCATAAAATATTTTTCTAGTGTAGGTTTAAAAAATAAATTGATGAATTATTGTAAATTTTTGTTTAATTCATGTTGATAAGGGATCACAGTGAAAATGTTTATCGATTTTTTTCCAAATTTGAGGGGAAATTCAAAATATTCTCTTGTTTGAAAAAAGCCTTATAGTATTATGTTTTTGCTGGTCTCATTTGAAGATATTAAAAAATAAAAATGATGAACATTATTGTAATCTTTGTAGATGTTAACATGTTGTTAAGTATCACAGCTTAAAAAAAAAAAATTGTGGTATTATGATTTATTTTGTCCAATTTGGGGAAATCAAAAATATTCTCTTGTTTGAAAAAGTATGGTAATAGTTTTTTCTGTCATATTTGACAGATATATATTAAAAATTGATTTGAATATTATTGTAATTTTTTGTATATGTCTGTTCACAGTTAAATGTTTATCGTTATTTTTACCAATTTGGGGTTAAATTTGGGATATTTAGTCAATTTTTTATTAATGGTTGGTAACTGATGTCGGAATATACGCCATATTTCTATATTAGGAAAAATATAGAATTTATTTTAGGCCTTGTTTAGTACGAAATTAGTACGTACTTTATTCACTTATGAATTTTCTTTTATGTTAAAAACCCTATATTAAAGGTCCATAAGATGTTAAATTAATGCAGTAATTGCTGCATTAAAAACGAACATACTCTTAAACATCAAGTCCCATTTTTGGTACCGTTGCTCATCAACAATATTTATTGAAAATGTGTGGGAATTTCTTCCCATATATCTAACTATTGATAAAATTCAAAAACTAAAACCACTAGACTTCATGATCCAGCTCAAAATCATACCACGACATAATTGTTCTTAGTAATATTTTTTTTAGTTCATAGCACATTAATTTTTGGCAAAACATTGCACTCCAGAAATGCTGGAACTCAAAATTTTTTATTTTCAATGATTATAAGATCTATATTAAACAAAAATTAACCTTTTCGGGTATTTTTACTTTCTGTGTACGTGCCTTAGTAAGCTTAAAGGATATTACTGTAATCATTAAAAAATTCTTTTATTGCACCTTTTATTACTTATGAGGCACCAATTAGGACATATACTTTCCGTAGCCGGTGTCCAAAGTTTCGACATTTTATACAGCTAATACCTACAAATACCTACTCACATCTAAAGTTTGACATCAGATATGTGGTCAATACTCAGAGTGCCCTCCATGTGAAAGATTTTTCAATTTTTACAATATAATGAACAATGTTAACCTCTTGGAATGACTGTAGTTAAGAAACCTTGCCAGGTAAAAAATATTTTTTTCGACCCAAATGAGCAAAGCTCCATATATCCTTCCAAATAACCAACATAAAATTTATGACTATAATTCGAAAAATATGGACCGATCATCCAAATTTCTCGTTCTATATAAGACATATCTGTAAAGAAACTTCACTATTCCCCCAAAATCGATACCTGTAAATTTTAAAAATGTGTAGACTATGCTTAACGATAATATTAATATCATTAATATTAAAATATCATATAATTTTTTCCTTTTTGGTTTTTTTGAGTATACTTTAATATTAGAACAATAAAAAATTCAAATACTTTCTGTGAACATGGATACCTTAGATGACCGCACGTGTTATTTTCTCAAGTTCTTGGACCGACTTCAACATTTATATTAGCATTTTTGGGCATTAGGTAGCAAGGGGACAATCATTGCAACAAAATCCATTCATAAAAAATAATTATTTTTATTAACCTAATGTTAAACTTAAATTAACTCTAAATTTTTAATTAAAAAATAAAACTTCACTAATTATGTGAGACACTGGTAGTGTGTTGAATACAAAAGAAAATTGCGAGTCGAGCTCGTTTGCTGACATTTATTCTTACTTAGTGATAGAATTTTCCTAATTATCTTAACTTTGAGTCTCACTTAGCAATTTAGATCAAGACAACGTCAAATTTTATCATGAACAAGATCTGTCTAATGTAGAACTTGAATTTGCCATATATTGCTGCGTTAAAAAGAAATTGTCAGCGCACTCGGACTTGGTACACACTCGTCAAGCTCAAGTCATAGTCATAATCGCAAATCTCAAATCACAACAATTCCTCTGTATTTTGTTAGTCTGAAACTACTCCTCACAATGTCAAAACGTGATATGAACAGAATATGAGATTAAATAAGAGTATAGTGAAAATAGCTACACCAAAGAAAAATATTACACTGAGAATACAAAAAAATTTGAAGTAACGCGTGTGCGTACCATGAAAAAATGTGAGAATAGCTGTTCTACGGTCATACGCATAGTCTAATTAGAAAATAATACTGTAAGAACCAGCTGTTTTACAATTTTTTCATTGATACACCTCGCGTTACTGTCAAATTGTTTTTGTATTCCTATGTAAATTTTTTTCGTGAGTATTTTAGTCTTCCTCTCTTTTATTCTCTCATTTTCTGTTCATAGCATTTTGACATTGTGCGCGGTAGTTTTACACTAACAAAATACAAGGAATTGTTGTTTTTGTAGATGTGCGAGTACTTTGTTATTATAATATGGAGTATACTTTATAATTATACTATGGAACTAATATAATATCAAAAATGTGTTGCCAAACACTCTTAAAGTACGTTTTTTTTTTTTTTTTTTAACAGAGTTAGGTTTTTTTGACAAGCCTTCCCTGCTTAGTATTCTTTGGTAACAAACTTCTCAACAAACTTTTTCAACAAACTCCCTTTTGCAGACAATAAATGAGAATTTTGAACCTTGCAGACAAAAATTTTAGTGCTACTAAGTCAAATTTTAGAATTTAGTACTATATTTTATACTGAAAAATGGCAGTACCATTCCAAATATAAGAAATATGTAAAAGTTTGTTGAATAAATTCTAACAAACCTTTTACGAAAAATGATTTAAAACATTGAAAATTAATATTTGTTAAAAAATTTATGGAATAAATAAGTTATATTTCTTCTAATTCAATTATTTTGCATTATTTTATTTAAATTAGTATTATTTATAGTTTTGAAATTGCTCAAGAAACTTGTTTTACAACATTGTTCGACCAATGTGGTCCAAACAAAAAGATGTGACAAAAATCGGTTAGTGGGGTCTGATAGAGGAAGTTCTTGGCCACATTTCCTCATATTTGGTTTTTCTCGTAGAACTCTTGTGTTCATACAAAATTTTCAAAAAACCGTTTGAACAAAATTCACTTTTGATATTGTTCGACCTGTGGGGTCCAAACAGTTAGTTAGTGGGGCCTGATAGAAGAAGGTCTTGGCTGCATTTCCTCATACCTGGTTTTTCTCGTAGAACCCTTGTGCTCATACGTGGTTTTTCCCGTAGAACCCTTGTGTTCATACAAAATTTTCAAAAAGTACCATTTAAATAACAAAAAAGTACCACAAAGACCCCTTTTATGAATTCTCATTAACTAAAGACCACATATCCCAATTTTCATGTTTCTAGGTTCATAATTTAAAAAAAAATAAAAAAGTACCATTTAAATAACAAAAAATATCACAAAGTCCCTTCGTATGGATTCTTAACCACTGGATCTGTATCCTTAAGTACCACAAATTCCACTCATGTGAACTCTTATCTACATTTTCTTAATTTTATGTTTCTAGGTTTAATGTAATTGAAAATTCATTATTAAGTTTGAACAAAATGTGATTTCCCGCTTTTACCCCTTTTTTGGTACTTTTTTCATCCATCAATGTATCAAAAAATGTATTCCAATAAATTTCTAAATTGTAGTAGTATCCCATATTAA
>MINK01174129.1:26142-40028 GCA_001735545.1 Phormia regina | reverse complement strand
GTTTCCATATTTTAATTTCGATCGCTAACTTCAATATACGTCGGAATAATATTTCAATAAGTAATATCTTTAATCGGTACAGATTTTTTATTTTATTCTAATTTTCTTTACAAATCTCGAAATCATTCCCCTAAGGTGTAGGGCCCCAAAAATAAAACTAAAAGCTTCAAATAAAATTTCAAATAATAGTCTACAAATGTTAGTAAGTTAGTATGGAACAAATAATTGCCATGTCTATAAGTGTATTTTTGTGTCTATGAATCTTTCATCATTAAACACACTTATGTTTGTATACTTGTATGTATGATGGAAATTGAGGCAAATGTAACATGTTTGTTAAAGTTAATAAAATTAATTTTTATGTGTTTTAAGTAGAAACAAATTTTTAATACTAAAAACATTTGAGGAGTGCTCTTGCTCGTTATCAGTATTCTAAAGGCAAACATGTTTCAAGGATTTAATGTTTATTTAGTAATTTTATGTTTAAATGTTCTTTAATAGGAACAGATTATTCTGGTATGAAAAACATACATATTTGAAATTTTTGGCACAATTAGATTATATCAATTATCATTTTGTTAAAAATACCGGTATACAAATACCGTTTCCCTCTGTACCCATATATAGCGGTATTTTAGTTTCGGTATTTTATAAATACAATTTTTGCAACATAGTATGATATTGTAAGAATAATTTCTCATATATTTATATTTATTGAATTTTATTTTAAAAAGTACTTCTATTGTTTGTTTCTTAGCAATATCGTTTGAAATAAGTATATTTTAAAAGAGTTTAAGTACGTGAAACTTAACAAACTTAACAATTTTTAACGAATGAGTATAATATGCTAAGTCCCTCTGGGAACCATTATATTATTATTATTATTATATTATATTTTTAATATATTTTATTTTATAAGTGGGGTTTTACACACAAAAATTTGTCTTGCAGCAATTTTGACTTTGTAGACGAGAGAGGTAAAGAGAAGTTTAATATTCTCTTCTCCCCTCTCTCTTATAAACTCAGAATTGCTACAAAAAAATTGCTGTGTGTGAACTCGGGATATTAGACAAACTTTGGCTAATATTCGGTGTGATTTAAACATTATGAGATTTATATTAATTTCTATTAATATTAAATAGCATAATAGTTCTATCTTGTACCAATGATGCAAACTGTTAGAAAAAATTAATAAAGTTAGTTGAGGACAAATAAATAAAATACTGTTCATAATATGATTAATATATTCCGGATAATAACGTCCCAAAAAATAATTATATGTAAAATGCCAGAAAATCTAAATTATTTTACGATTATAATATTCATATTTATTATTTCTGACCATAGAGACTTTGAAGCAACCATAGTTACTAATTATAATAAAATGTTTTTAGATTATGTTTAGAAGAAACATATTTTTGTCTTTTGTTATAGCTCAACATCACACCGGTAAAGTAATATCTTGCTCTTCTGGTCAGAACCCGAACGATCTCTAAAATCGTGCAGAACTTGTGAGAAAGTCCTACAAAATTTTAATTGAAATTAATTCAAGCAACGAAATAAATTTCGTTTTTCTATTTTTGCGAGAGAGATAAATAGCACACACAAGAAAGTTTTTGCAGGTCCTTCAATCTCTTACCAATTTTCCTCTCGTTCGATTTCAAATATCTTTATATATTGTAGAAGGCCCTGATAAGACCAATAAAAAACATGCTTACACATCTTATATATATCTTATAATTTTCGAGTTATTTGTCCAAAAATAAACGATTTTGAATTTGAAAATTGCAAAACATAAACTTTTTTGGAAATTGTGGGATTACTGTTACATATATCTTACAGTTTTTTTCACTTTCCCATTTTTGAAAAAACTTAAGATTTTTGTAACAGTAATTGATTTAAAACTTTCAACAACATCGATTCTTAAAGTATAAACCGCTTGTCGATACGTGCTTTGGGATTTGAGAAAATTGGTCTAAAGTTGAAACTATAAAATATAAAATAGGTCGTATTCGAGAGTATGTATACCATGACCACTTTAGTTATTGGGCTTGCTTTTTATCTTAAAGTATGGGTGTCAATTTCATGGCACAATTGCGCTGACTGAGTTCACACGTATTCTTACGCTCTCTCATTTAATCGTCGCTAAGAGTGCAAAGAGTACAAAATGCAATGTAAAAAAATATTTAAATTAATTGTTTGGTAATCAATTTCTTTAATATTAAATGGATGAATAATAATTATATTTATTACTTCAAATTAATTTTTAAAATATTAATTAACAAATAACAGTTATGCGTAATTTCTATTTAAATATTTTTAGATAATTATTAAACATCAATTATTTGTAATAACTCTTAAAAAGTGTATTTTTTTGGATATTGAAAATGAATATATTTTTTATATATATAAATTTGCTGCCTTGAATAAAAATATTAAAAAATTATTAATAGAGGATCATCAAACTATTATCCTTTGGTGCAAATATTTTAAATATCAATGCATAATTATCTCTATATTCGCACAATTTTCTTTTTTCTTTCGCATTAAAAATTTATCTTATATACTATTACATCCTGTTATAATTATAATTAATCCCTATTTCGTTTTTACCATAAAGTACTTATCATTCCTTAACTTTCTAAATCTGACAAAACACTTTTACTGTTGACACATTTTCAAACACTTTAGTTTTTCACACTTTAAAATAAAAATAAATGAATAATCAAAACAGTTGGTTAGTTCCTTCCTTCTTTCACCTAAATTATAAAATTTAAAAAACTACAAAAAAAAACAAAAAAACAATCTAAAGTAATATGTATTACAGCACACTCCTCTTGCACTCACTCAATCATAATAATCTTTATTCATATTGTAATAAACTGTTTCTTAGAAATTGCCACAAAACAGTGCAAAGTGTTTTAAAGTTTACTCCAAAAAAAAGGCTAAATGTAAAAACCAGTTGAAATTTTCTGTTACCAATAAAATTGGCTGGCCACATACAAATTACTTATTTTTTTCTGTGGCGCATGCGCTGCTATGTTTATAAAAAACAATCGCCAGAGACATGTCTTACGAGTAGCACTTGAAACTTTGGAAGTTCAAAGTCATAAAAAGAGCATGAGCCATAAATAATTGAAGACAATAATAAAAAGCTCTACGAAAAAAAAAATAATAATAATCATTGTAATATTAAAATGTAGCTGCACAAATATTACATGTAATTGTGGTATTGGAAAAAAGACCTTCACTTATCTAATACAAACATTTAATATTTTAATACAGTGTGCCAGACTCAAGGTTTTTTTTTTTTTTTTTTTTTTTTTTTTTTTTTTTTTTTTTTTTTTTTTTTTTGTTTTTGGAATGAAATAAAGAATCAGCGTTTTTTTATTTTGGAAAAAAGCGTATTAAACAGTCAGTTAAAGGAATTAAAAACAATGGATAACAAAATTTTGGAAGGCTTTTGTTAACGATTAAATAGTCGTACTTTTAAGAAAGTTAGTTATATAAGTAGATAAAGATTTGGGTAGTTTAATACACTTAAGAAAATTATACAGGCGCAGAACTGATTTGAAATTATTTCATGACTTCTTTTGCAAATTTTGGGCAATTGCCCCAAATTTAAAAGTAAGGACTGCGCACGAAATAATTCGTGCATGCTTTTGGGCTTATAACTTTTGATATGGTGAAAAAATAATTATGTTAACTGGTTTACATTTGTCAATATGCTCACTAGCACTGTGCTAAATTTCATGGTAATGACGACACTAGTTTTTTTTTTTTTTTTTTTTTTTTTTTTTTGAAACGAAAATTGAAGAAAAAACGAAAAAACAAATTCAAATTGTTCATACAATATTATATATGTCATATAAAACTATTACTGGGAAGGTATTCATTACACAAGATATAATTTCTTGAGTTATAATATTATACAAAAAAGTCATTGTCCGTGAATGAAAACCTAGTAGTGGAAGAAACATATTATCTTCAGGCTGTGGGACTCAAACAAACTGGAGAAAATCGCATCAAAAGGCTAATCCATAAAGTTGCCTGTAGCTCCGTGAAAGGACATTAATAGAACATCACAAAATTAAATAGAGTTTAAAAATAATTGATCCTATGCATAACTAATATAATGACTACTTTAGATATGCGACCTATTTTTATTTCAAGAAAGTATCACTCACAATATATAATGGCGTTCAACATAATAATTTTTTAGATATGAATACCGTTTAGAATTTTTGCGTTTTATACTTGTTTTTATCTTAAATATAAAGGTTGTTGAGTGTCATTCCTACCAAATAATTAGGCTTTTGTTATAATAGTTGTTTCGTTGTACGGTGGTATCATTGCCCTAGGCCCTATATGTTTCATTTCCATTTTAGATTTGGTGGTTAATGAGAAAGGTAGTTGTGGAAAATTTGAAAATATTTGCTGTAATAGTATTTAAATTATCCATTAATCAATTTTCATTACATGGAAGTAAACATTACTCTTGCTTGTATTAAACAATTAAATAGCCTACTTTACTTTCAGGATCTTCGGAATGTTGTTGGGTCTAAGGTAAAAACATACAACGAATAGAAAAAATATTTCAAATTATTTTTTAATAAAATTATTAACTAACTTTCTTTTGGAATTTAATTTATTAATATTGAACTTTCTAATTGGTTTAAAATTAAACATTTTGTTTATAAAAATATAGAAAAAGAATAAATTTAAGTCAATTTTCAACAATTTTAAGCTCGTTATACCTATTTATGCAAAATCAGTTACTGTAGTTATTAATATTATTATTTTGATGATTGGAGCAAAATCAATTAAAAATTAATTTTCGGTAAGAATTTGTAATAGAAATGGATTTTTACTTTTTTCTATGTTCAGTAATTTACAAAAAAACGTCTAAAATTGGAAAATTAATTAACTTTAAAAATTATATCTCTATAAGTTGTTAACGGATTTTCATTTTTTAATTTTCACATAGAAATCGAATATGCCCTATAGAGATGTAGGCATTAAAAAATAATATCTTAATTTAAAAAAAAGGCATTCATAATGAAAATTCAATTTTAATTTTACGTCAATATGCTAAAAAGTAATCTTCTGGACATCTTTAGTTTTATTATTTCTATATTTATTTAATTTTTTTGCATTTAAAAGTAATTAAAACGGTAAAAGTAATTAAAACGGTATGAGGTAATACATACAAAAAATGTTCAGCTAATCCACATATTACTAAAACTAAAACTCGAGAATTTTACGCCTTTTATGAAAAAATATATAATGAAAAATATATATATTAAAAAGCGCTAAATTGCCAATGCTGGTGCAAATCATTAACAGCCGTATTCACAAAAATAATAATATATGTTCGATAAAGGTTTACTAATTTTGTGTATATAAATTTCCATAAGAAAAAAATTAGTAAACCTTTATCAAGCATACATTATTTATTGAGAATACGTGGGTATTTTTCGTTCTGTAAAAGGTGTTGATATGAGCTAGGCAACAGAATTTATTAGAAAAATTAAGTGTTTAAAATGTTTGCCTATTTTTTTCAGTACCCAATTTTATACGAAAAGGTAATTTTCTAAATTTCATTAATCGCCACTTTCGACAGATTTTAGTTCATTAAAATTTCATCAGTGCAAAGATGACTTCGACATATAATAAAATGAATCTAAGTAAGAAAGACCTTATGAATGATGATGTATCCCATTCTTCCGGTATTCAGGAATTAATCTACAAACTCTGCTTTGGTACCGCCTATAAGAGGTAGTAGAAAAAATTGCTAATAGCAAATTGTTTAATTTAGCTGGTTAATAAAATTTTTGTTTTTGTTTTATTTGTTTTTGTTTAATATAAGATCTGATTTGATTAACCTTTGACTCTATTTCAATATTTATTTCTTTAAGTGTCTACTTCAAACATACATATTAATTCCTAAAAAAAAACAAATTTCCTTGTTACAAAATTCAAAACAATTTGCTAAATAATTTTTGCTGCATTTTTTCTATTATTTTTTAACAACAATTTGGAATTATTGTTTCATTTAATTTATTTTAGACTTAAAAAAAGCAAAAAAACATTAACAATTTGGTATTTAATTCTGTTTTTTTATTACTTTTTTCCAATGAAACCAACATGAAAAACGTTATTTAGACACAAATCTATTGAATTTCAGTTGATTTATAAAAAAAGAAAAGTGAACGCCTTTTTTCTAACGTTAGAAAGAGCACCTGCAGCCAAGACCTCAATGAGTTGAATGTTTAACCAAAAATACCTTAGTGAAGCATGCATGTGAATGAATGAACAAATGAATGACTGAACCAAATTTAATTGAATACTTACGTAGGTAATTGAAATTGAATGGAATAAAAGTAAAAAATGTAAAGCTTAACAAAAACTCCTTTTTTCCTGATTGTCAAGATTTTAGCTGATGATTAGTATTTTATTTTGAGAGCATTTAAAGCTACTTAAAATTAAACTTCTTGCAATTTTGATGTAGTAAACATAAATTTAATGTAAATTGTGAGCTAAATGTTTGATAAAATTATTATTAAAAGCTTATTTTTTTTTTTTTAAATCGTTGCCTTAATTGTATAAGCAAAACAACTTGGCTTTAATTTTACTGTTATATATTTATTTGTTTTTCGTCTCTGCTATTATTTTTATTTTTACAACTTTGGTTTATGTTTATTGTTGATTTTCTAATAATATTTCTTCCTCAAATAAACCAAATAATTATTTCCTATTTAGTAAAAGTGTTTTGTAATAGAAGGGAAAGTAAAATCTTTGAACAAACTTAGTTAGCAGAATTATAAAAGAAAACCATTTAAATTTAACTACGTCTACGTTTTTTAATTTAATATAATATAATTTTTTGTTAAAAAAATTATGAATTTTTTTTATTATGGTATAAATAATAGATTATAACTTAGATATGAAGTTCAGTTTTCAAAAACCTAAGTCGATTGTCAAAAAAAAAAACCTAATTATAAAAAATGTTGTAGTAAAAAATTTCATTAAAAACAAAAACAATTGGGAGCTTTTTTGATTTTTTTTTAGGTCTTTTCATACGAAATAAGCTCAGCATAGTTTTTGGCACTATATTTACTTCAAAAACCTCTTTTGTTCAAAATATAAAAATTCATAAAGTTCATAATAAAGGTTTAATTTTTTATTATTGTCATTAAATGCCTAAATATGAATTTGAACAATTACATTCGAAAAATGAAAATTGTCGTAATAGTTCTATTTGCATTATTTTTTGTGAATATTATTTAAATGCCAAAAGCTATTACTTTTAATATTTTTTCCCCGATTGTCATGATGCCAATGATAACAATAAAACCCAAAAAAGTACAAAAACTGTAGAAAGCGCTAAAAAATCATCATGGTCATTATCATCATCCTGTTGATAGTGATAATACCAGAGAGAATTAAAGATAAAGACAAACAAAACGGCAGGCAGAGACGTACATTTAGGTTTTTAATTTTATTTTATACATTTTTTTATTATTTTTATTTATTTTTAAATTAATTCGGTGTGTTTAAATTTTCTAATACTAGTTGTTTCCTTTGTTGTTATATACTGCTTTGTTTGTTTGTTTGTTTTGTTTATATTTAATAACTTTTAATGCGTAAAAGTAATTTAGCCCACTAAATATTGAAGAAAACTATATCATATTACTTAACAGGAAATGTTTTTAATTGATTGAACTGTGTTTACAAAATCATTCAATCTATATTACATTGTTTACTGGGTTATTTGCTTGTCTATATACTGCAATCATCATTTATGTGTACTGTTATATATATAATCATTATATGTTTGACAAAGTTTTGATACCATTGTCGTAACGGTTTCTTCAATACATATACAATTATATGTTCTTCTTTGATTTTTTCAAAATTCTAAAAAATAAAAGTAGAGATATTCAAATGGCTACATGAGTAAAAAGAAATTATATATATATATTTTTTTTTTTTAATCTCTCATGGAATGGACAATATGCATTTTTTATTAGAACTGTTCACAATTGTTAATATTAAGCATTTTCCTCAAACTTAAAATTAATATCTTTTCATTGACTTCATTTTCTCCTAGTTATAAAATGAAAATTGTTAACAATTGAAAAGACCACAAAATGCTAACAAAATAACAAGTTTTATGAAAAATTTCCAAGTAACAAGTGTTTAAAATTCATGGAAAACAATCAATTTAACAATTATAGTCAGCGTTTAAAATGCTACCACAGTTTAAGCAAAAGCATCTAAATATTGCCTTTTACGTTGCTAAATAAAGTCTAGAAAGCAATAGCCAACAACTGCTAACACAAAAACACACAGAAAAATGAAAATTTGCTAAAAGCAGTACGACCATGAGCTAATAGCTGCACGCGCAAGTGCTTAAAGCCACACGAATATGAGCTGATAGGCGAATATCAAAATGTATGTGGATTTAAGGCCAGGTTAGTTGATTGTTTATGTGATGTTAATGTCCAGTTTATTTACGGGAAGATTTTTGTGCAATTATCCAAAATTAATAACGTGACATATGTTTTTGGCTTTTGTAAACAAAAACACAGAGTTACCATAAATTCATTATTAGAAAACGCCTAAAAAAGCAACTCTGATTAAAATTGAAAAAGCCAAAAATTTTTTTATTTTATTGTTTGTGTATTTATTTTTTTATTTATTCCCTAACAATTATGTCATTACAATATACACAAAATAATCGATTTGCGGGAGGAAGTATCACATAAACAACCAAATAATTCGGGCTTTACTATATAGAACATCACTTAAACATTTGGAAATTTTAATTATTGACATACATACGTACATATTTTAGATGTATGTACATATATTTAATACAGCGCGTTTTTTTTTCAATGTTGCAGAAACTAAACAAAAAAATTTTTATTTTCTGATTCTGTTGCTTATTGCATTCATTATGCGCATTGTATGTAAATTCATTTTGTGTCTTTCAGCCGCCTTGATTTGAATTTTGTTGTAAATTTAATCCTACCAAATTTTTGTTAAAAACCTAAAAAAATCGTTTCAAACCTATCAATTTTTTCAAGTCATGTAAAAGCCTAGTTTGTTGTGTTCAACATATGTATGCTGTATATTCGTGAATGAATAACATTGAAAATGCTTGTATAAACTTAGGTAATATATAAATTATTTCAGAATAGATATTTAGAAATAAGTTTAGAATAAGTACCTTCAAGATTATCAATAAAAATAAATAAAAAAGATAAATGGATTTTTTAAACAAAATTAAAAGCATGACTGGGGCTGTTTTTAGAAAATTTAAAATTTGTAGAAACAGTAGAAAAAGCCAATTTAAAATAGCTTTAGCAAATCACTGCTTTTAAACACTGATTATATATATAGTTCATGAAAATACAATGTTCTTTATCGTTTCACATACATATCTACCTACACATACATAAACATGCATACACAGTAAATGATACATTCGAGAATGTCATAAACTATAGATGAGTTCTTTTTTTTTTTTTGGTTGAGTTGTTGGTTAGGTAAATGTCTTCGCATCTACCTACAAACATAGAAATAAATATAAGTTTTCCTTATTTTATATAAGTGTATGTGAGAGTGTGTATGGTATTACAAGTTGTTTAACAGTTAATACCTATCGATAACTAGCAATCAGTTTAATGTACACTACAATTATTATTGGTTAAACTCATGTTGTTTTTTTACATTTTTTTGTAATTTTTTCATGAGTGTGTTTGCAAAATCTGCTATTACAAACAGTATTATCTAGAGAAAATTGTGCAGTTTATGTTTTTGATTATTTAAGGGTGTTGTCAAGAGAATATGCACTAAAATACATACACAATCCCAATCGGAAATAGAAGGGCTGAAGATAAATTATAAAATGCCTTATTTTGGATCTACAACACTATTTCTTTTTTACACGGCGTGTCATTGGAGGCAAGGCTTTCCCTTTTCCCTTCCAAAAAGAAGCGAAATGCAAGGACTCGTAAATAAATAAATATTCTCTTTTATATTTTGAATGCTATTAAAAAAGAGTATGAAATATATTTAAAAAAAGAATAACATTCTTTATCGATACTTTAACCAAGACTAAATGTGTTTGAGAATTGTCTCGTAATTACAGTTTTTTTCTATTTGTAATGAGAAAGTTAGTAGGTGAGTGACACCTTCTATTTTGCATATAATGAAATGGAAGCAAGAATTATTAAGAGATTTTTTTTTTAAAGGAAGTCGAGACATTCTTTAAGGAATTTTTACAGAAGGCACAAAGGAATGTGTTTAAAATTTGTTCGGAAGCATTTAAAAAGGCCTGTTGGGAGGAAACACTAACATATTTTCCCGCCGGGATGTTATAAACTAAGACACAGACAGAGTTATATAAATATACTTATAACAAAAGTAAAATTTCTACACGTAAAAATAAAAAATTTAGCATATAAGTATTTATCGATAAACATTCTTAATTCAAATTTATTAATTGTACTAAAAGCTAGAAATGTATTTTTGTATCTTAAAACTTTCTTACAAAGTTACTGTCTTGCAGAATTTACTCGTAGTTAATATTAATCCTTTAAATTTAATTTTAATTTCTCTCAGTGCATATTATCTGTGTAAAGTCACTACCATTTAAAGAAAAATAAAGTAAAAAAATTGGAATCTCATATGCAATTTTCTTTCATTATTTTTTAACAAAGTTGTTGACGTTTTTCTTAAGTTCATTATTTTTTCGTGTTGTAAACTTTTCACCTACAAGTTCAGAATAATGATTTTTTCTTTTTGTCTTATAATACCCCTTCCCCTCTAGCATCTTTCACTTGTACAACTTTTAATTAAAACTATTTCAATAGTATTGTAGTAAAACTTACAATAATTGCTAAATATCAATTATGTTGTATAAGAAATATTTTTTAATAACATTTTAATTTGTTCAATACATATTTATACAATTATAAGGAAATGTTAATGAGTTTTTATTTTAAAACAGACAAGTTATTCAATAATATAAAAAGGAGCAAACAAACTTCAGCAAGATTTTAAACCTAAAAATATATTTCTTTGTGATGGCTTTTAAATTTAAATCTCACTGCAAAATCATACTGATCAAAATATTAATCCTGATAATATAATCAGAAACCAATAAAATATAATTTAAACAAGTACATAAACAAATCCTTCATTTGTTTTTATTTTTGTAACATTGTTAAAAATATCCATATTTCGTTTTCAAAGTTAAATGATGACTAATATCGTTGTACATAACCATGACACACATTGTACGATGAACTTTTTATTAAACTTTTAGTTTATTTCATTTATTTAATTTAAGTAGAAAACAACAATTCTAAACAAAAAACAACCCACAATAACAACGTGAACCCACAACAACTTAAATATAAATAAAAATAAAAAAATGAAAAACATTGTAACTGCAGCTTTTGAAACAAAAACAATAATATATATACAAAAAAACTGAGAAAAACCAAAAAAGGTGGACGTGCTGTGTTCTAAAACTCAGATACAACTAATACTACTGTCAGTACGTATGGTGGTTATGGTAACATTACAACCATAATAACCACAGTATTAACACAGTGAGTGATAAAACTTCGATGACATTAATGACTAGTCTTCAATTAAGCAATTTCGTAATTGAATTGGATGTTTACATTTTTCTGTGTTTATAAGTTTATAAATATTAGGAAAAATCCATTAATGAAATAAATTGTATTTTTATTCGCGGTTTAACGAATAATATATTGTCAGTCCAATTAGTAAAATCGAAAAATTCGCAAACATATTTCATTAATAAAATATACTCTAAAAAATTTATATTTTTCACCTTTTTAATGTTAAAACATAATTTAGTTATCTTATAACAATTAAAGTTAAAAAATAAAAATTTCCAAAATAAAAATTCGTAAACAATTTTTTTTTTTAATAACACTTTTCTTGACAAATTACAAAAAATTTAAGATGACTTTCATATACTAGAAATTAGCAGCCGTATTCAGAAAAAGCTTGATGTACATGCTAGCTAACACATAATTTAGATCTTAGTGTATTTATTAAGAAAATTATTCAAAAAAATTATTTACAGTGTTTATTAACTAATAAAAGGTTTTTTTTTTGTAGGCTAACTTTTTGTCTCTCTTTTGTGTATGAGGAGTGTCAAAAACAACTGATTAAAATACATTGCAAGATATAAAATATTATTTTTTTGCTCCTTCATGTAAACAACAAAACATAAACAAACTTTGACAGATCTCCGACACCAAAACAAAATCAGCTGAGCCGACGATTATACCTGTTCAGTGATGTAGGCAAAACTTCTCATTTTGTCTCTCATTCTTATTGTCAGTGTTGTTAGCAGTAAGAATAAATTATTCGTTGATTGTTTTACTTTATAATTATTTTTGATTTTTTTTACTTATGTACAAAAGAAATAATTTTTTTGTTAACTTTTCTTGAATGTAATTATATGCATCCGAATAACGAATATTCTGTGAAGAATTCAGCATCACTATTTCATATTTTGCTTTGTTTACTTAATTTTTGTCGGAATTTTGATAAAATTTAGTTATTTCAATAATTTTTTCTGTTGAAGTGCATAAATTTTAATTCGGAGTTGATATGATAGATTAATTACACCATAATTCAAGACGTGTATATATTAACGTTCTATTTGGAATTGTGTGATAGCAGAAAACAATGAAAATGATTTAATTTTTATGTTTATGTTTTTAATATAAAATAGTTTAAAATATGCTTATAGATTATAAATAATTACAGAAATTATTATCTTGTTTCGGAATTCATACGTTTTTAAATTGCTATACTGAAACATTTCATTTTGCAATAAATTTCAACATCCGGCATTTTTGTCAAAAAATTTACGATTGAATAAAAAAAAATTTTTCTTGACTTAAAAAATGTAACAGACATAAGCTTAGAAGAGCCTTAAAGTACGATCGAAGCAATATTGAAATATTTGAAGTTAAATGTGGCTTACCAAAGGTTTAATAAGCAAATTATCGTTTTTGATTACAACTTTAGGGAATTTTACTTAGAAATGGTTACTAAGTTTTTGTGAATATGGCTGTAGGGCTTTAATGGGCTTAATAAGTAATTTTTAATTGAATAGCATAAACGCATTATATGTTAAAATGATATTGCTCACAATACAAATGAAAGCATATTTAAAAAGTAATAAAACAATTGTTTTGTAAAATATTTTTCATTTCTTTACTGTTTTTTTTTTATTTAAAAAATAGTTTACAAACAGGTACCGTAACGATTATGAGTTTTATAATAAAAATCATGATTTAATAGATATGAAGTTCAGTTGTCAAAAACCTAAGTCGAATGTCAAAAAAACATAAGTCTATGAATGTGTTAGTAACAAATTTCATTGAAAACAAAAATAATTGTAGTACGTGTGCCTTTTTGAATAATTTTTTTCAATTGAGTTTTTTTTTAAGCTTCATATCTATGTCAATAATCTATGGTTTTTATATTTAAATTAACAGTTTCATTGTAGTACTGTTGTTTAAAATCAGTACATCGGTAATAGCGTTTAAATAAACTATTATCACATTTTATTAACAGAGTGCTGTTAAATGCATTTAATCTACTGTTATTTTGTCGATAACCGTAGAGCTACCATACCTAAACCTTTTGCTTATTTAAATGATGGGAATTAACATCGAGTCTATACTATATATTATATCAATACAATAGTGAACATTTTATTAGAATTTTCTAGTGTAACCTTTTTAGATTTTGTTAATAAAACCCATAGTATAATAACAAAGTACTCGCACATCTACAAAAGCAACAATTCCTTGTATTTT
>MINK01174129.1:299-26086 GCA_001735545.1 Phormia regina | reverse complement strand
CAAAAACAATTTGACAGTAAGGCGAGGTGTATCAATGAAAAAATTGTAAAACAGCTGTTCTTACGAGTATACTTTCTAATTATACTATGATAAAAACCATAGTATAATTAGAAAGTATAGTATATATAAGTAATTTTTTTTCGTGAGTATTTTACTCTTCCTCTCCTTTATTCTCTCATTTTCTGTTCATATCACTTTGACATTGTGTGCAGTAGTTTTATACTAACAAAATACAAAGAATTACTGTTTTTGTAGATGTGCGAGTACTTTATAATTATGCTATGATAAAACCGTTGTTTCGTGTCTTGCTGAACGAGTTGCATTTTGTAAGCCTTTGCATCAAGATGGTGAAATAAAATTCATATCCGCCGACATCCATTTCTATTTTAAGTGTTTTATTTAGTTGTCAAATATACACTTATTTCAAATTATCAATTTTGACTTTAAATAATAAAACTTTCAAATCAAAATGTTTTCTGGAATTGAAATACATATGTATATGAAAACATTTTTTTGTGTGCAATGTGAATAAAAGCCGTGTTAAAAAAGCTTATGAATGAAAATAGTAATAAAGTAATTATTTAAACGACTATAAATTTTCGTAGTGTCAATGGCAATTTAATTATGAAATAAATGTTATAGTTCAAATACTTAGAATACTTTCGTTTAAACTGCGACTGACGGCTACTTCGACTCGTCGAAAAAAATATTAAAATGTATTTTCGTACTTCTGTACTTCAAAGTTGAAAATGTTTAATTTTTGAAGCACTTATCGCAGAATTTTGTCGTACTGATGTGGATCCATTCTATATAAATGTATGTATTTTACAATATAAATCAATTTTAAAAATATAAAACAAAATTTTTACAATATAAATCAGAGTGCATAAAAACTGATTTGGTGATAACACAAAAACTTCATCTGGCAGCTCTAAAAAAAACACGAAAAATGAAACGTCAACAAAATAATTAAAAAAACAAAATAGTACACAAAGAAGAAAAAATTTCAATTTGCTTTTCATCTAAAACATCACTTCAAAGAACACGTCTATGTGGAACAAACCTCACAGATATTGCATTGGAATATATTTTTAAGCGGCAGTAATTATACCGAGTATAAAAATAAACTTAAGCTATTATATTGAGCTATTTATTAATTGATATTCAACCAAAGATAGTAAGTTCTAAGTTAATTCAATGTAATAAATAAAAAATAATTTAAAAAACTTGTTTCAGATTAATCCTCTTTTAGAATCAAGCAGAAAAACATTTCCGCGTGTTTAAACATTATCATTGCGGTTAGTGGTTTGCCTCGGATTACAAACACTAGAATTAAAAGAACAGTCTTTAGAAGAAAATAAAAAGCGATATTATCAATAATTTAATAGCAATTAGAAAATAATAAAATTTTCCCTTAAAAAAATGGCCCAACAACCTGTTGCTTTATTAACCCGCAAAGAGACCTTCAGTGCTTGTCATCGTTTACATAGGTAATATTTATCTTCCATTTAATCAATAATTTTACAACAAAACAGAAATTTTCCTCTTAATTACGTGTTAATTTTAAATCTTGTCATTGTTATTTTTTTTTTTTTTTTTTTGTAAAATGTTGTTTATTAATTAAAAGCTTTCCTTTCACTTTCATATTTGTTTATTTTTCATTTTGCTGATAATTTTATTTGTGTTTGTATTTTTGTTTTTGCAGCAAACATTTGAGTGACGCTGAAAATGCTGAGATCTACGGCAAATGCAATAATCCCAATGGTCATGGACATAACTACACGGGTAAGTGAACCCACATACATGTATTTAGGAACATTATTGAATATGTACATACATAGGTATGTATGTATGTAGGTTTGTATTTACATACAATATCGTTAAAATTCATAATTTTGAGAGAGAACAGTAAAAAAGTGTCTATAACTGATACGGCAAATATTTAAAAATTAAAAATAGGACAGACATTATTAAATCGCTTTAATACAGAGCTCAAAGATCACATTGCTAAAAACATATTTTTAATGAAAAATAAAACAAAAACAATTGACCTAAATAATTGATTATTCTCGATTTTTTAAAGTAGGAAATAAAATATTAACATTAAAATTTTTATTACTTTCAGAAGAAACTGTGTCTCTTAAGGGGGATTTACACTGTAATACTATGTATTAATACAAAGAATATTTTCAAAAGTATTATGGTGTAAATACCTTTAATATGTTGAAATTTTGAAATATTTGAAACCGAATTGCATCTATTAAATTATATTTCGGTACAACTTTTGATTCGTAGTTTTATTTGTATTAAATTCTATTCAATTCTTCGTTAACATTTTTTTAAAAAATATTTTAATAAAGAAAATAAAAAATATTACATTTAAAAATTTTATTCTTAATACATTTTTTGGAATGTATTATAGAAAATAAAACCCTGGTTAATTAACATTATAATAGTGTAAAACAGCCTTTATACACATTTCATAAAGTACACTATTTGGAATTTTCTACCAGCATCTTTTTAATTAAATATGTCAGTAAAAGTAGTTTAAGTTGCAGTATTTTAATTTTGTTAAAAATGTACATACATACACACATATGTACATATACATAGCCAGCAAACACATAAAATTGAGAATGATTTGACATCATACTATGGTTGCCAGTTGGGCTGGATATGGGTGGATTGTTCAGTTTTTTATGTTTGTCTAGTGTCCAGTCAAAATACTAAATAAAATAAGGGTTTAATCCCAAATACTTGATTTTAAACTTTAATAATAATTAATTCAAACTGAAAGATAAAAATTATAACCGAAGATCTAAAATTTCTTTGATTTTTTGGATTAAAAATATAAAATATACTTGTATTTGCTTCCTTTTTTGGGTACTCAATACTGTAAAATAATTACTCAATACCTTTAGATTTTAATGTTTTACATTATTCAAATTTATCGGCTTAAATACAACTCTGTATAAAGTAAGAAAAATAATTTCTGAATAACTCTTTGCCAGCGTCTGATATTAAACAAACATCGTAATTAGCTAAAAAGCTGCCAAAGAACAAATAGTGACATATTCTATAAATATGAAATATATTGAAAATTATCGGCTACCAAGTTTCGAATTGAAAAATATATTCCAAATGTAGATCATAAATAAAATATAATTGTATTTTAAAATATTATATTCCTAAAAAGTGCAAAAATATTTGCTTAATAAATGTCCAGCTTTTTTACCAAAATCTAGCTTCTTTATCCCGAATGTCCAGCTTTTTATGAATCTGGATCTGGTAAGCCTATATCAAACCCTTTCTCCAACGTCAAACGTTTCAGAACCCTTTTAAAATAACTTGAAAATAATAGCTTTCTCAATAAAAATGGTAATTAATTCTCAAATTGAGAAATGCTATTAATATCAAATCATTATCAAGTGAAAATCTAAGATATTTTTTAAACGTGGATTGTGACTAAATGTGAAACATAAAAAAAAAAAAAATTATTTGATTTAAAATTTTATATATTATTTTATTGATTATTTTATTTGTTAATTAATTTATTAATTTGTAGCTTTGGGTATTTGTTTCTTTATTATTTCCAAATACCGGCTACTTATTTCCAAATATTGGCTACGTGTAAATATTTATTTACTTTTCAAATTAATAATTTAATTTAGATTATTCTTATTTTTTTTAATTTTGTTTACAAATATTTATAATATTTTTAAATAAATTAACTTCAAATTGAGAAAACACATTTTTTAAGATTTATGAATAATTAGATAATAACATTTAAACCAAGTTAAGAGCATACAATTTTTCAAATATTTTTAAAGTTATCTTTAGGTTTGATAATGATTTGATAATAACATTTGATATCAATTTGAGAAAATATATTTTTTTCAACGGTTTTTTCTCAATTTATATTCTAACTCGAAATTCAAACCTCTATCCACATTTGACAACTGTTTGATATCAAATGTTAAATTATTCATATTTCAAACTTTTGACACCGTGTTTGCTGGGAAACATAAAAAGTTTTTTCCTCTAATTATCAAAATGTCCATCAAAAATCGATATTTTTATATGAAATCCTAAGAAAACGAAAATTTCAAGTATATTCTTACTTTACGCTCAAATGAAAAATTCCACTTAAAATGTAAAATGTTGATAAGATAATAAAAGTCGGCTATATTTTCTAAATAAAGAGAATATTGAAGAAATATTTTTTCTGAGAGCACTTGCAATTTAAATAAATTTCAAGTCGAGTTTCTTTGTCATCACTAAAAATTTTCATATGAAAAATATATATTTTAATCTAAAATCAGATGAAAATAATGTTAATCTGTAATCACTTGAAATTTTCATAAAATTTCGATATTTTCACATGAAAAGTGAAATCGGATGTAGTTCCCAATAACGTTCAAATATGTGATCCACTTAGAATATAATTAAATGGGGCGCTTTAAATTTTTAATTTTTTGATATTAAAATAAAATAAAAACTAAAAAAAGAAATTAAATTTTATTTATTATTTTAGTTGAAGTAACTGTACGTGGTCCTATTGATGTACGTACTGGTATGATAATGAATATTACTGATCTAAAATTAGCCATGGATGGTGTAATCTTCAAACAATTGGATCATAAAAACTTAGATAAAGATGTTGAATATTTTCAGAATGTGGTAAGTTAAACATTTTCGTAACAAAATTTGAAAGAAGTAAATATTTCTCTTTTTAGCCAAGTACTACAGAAAACTTAACTGTATTTATCTGGGAGAATGTACGTAGAGCTCTAAAACGTCCTGAGTTATTGTTTGAGGTTAAGATATATGAAACTGATAAAAACTCAGTTACTTATCGTGGACCATATATACAAAATGGTCAATATTTTAATAATAAACGCTCACCTAAAACCAGCTGCAATAATATTTCTTCAGATTCTGATTAAATAAGAACTTGTGAAAACTGATTTAATCATATTGTTGATATTATCATATACAGGACTACTTACTATATATACTACTTACTTACCATTGCGATTGGAGAAAAGCATGTGATTGTTATAAAATATTTTAAGAATATTTTATTTTTATTTCTTTAAATATGCACTTTTTATTGACCAGTTTCTTTTCTAATATAAATTAATATTTTATTTTAATAATTTGTCTAACATTATATACTATTTTAAGAATTTGATTAGGTTTATCTTGTTTAAATAAGAATTTAAATGATTATTGTATTTGTTAACACATTATTATATGTGAAAATTTGTAATACATCACATTTTTGTGATTTTATTTAAGATAAATTTAAAGTAACTACACGGTTATTTCTTCAAATTCTTATTTCAAACATTTGTCTTTGTAACACTGAATACATTTTTTTACTATATATTTTTTTTAACTTATGAATTAACGTACAAATTTTGGCTTTTATATACTGAAATTTAAAGCTATTCATTTTTTTAATTATAAACAAAAATATTTTTCTACTTCTAATTTGTTTGTAAATTTTTTTTTTATAATATTGTATAAATATATTAAATAAAAATAAAGTTGAACATAATTCCATTTTTCTTCTTAATATAAATATAATTATGTTTTATTTATTTTGTTTCTAGATTTATAATTGTTAAGAGAGCATAATTTAGCAGTCTACAGGATTTTTGTTTTTATAGTTTTAAGCTAATACTATAGTTTTGAATTACAATAGATATTAAAGTTTTTGTTTTTGGTTTAAATAGTAAATAAATTGGATTTTTCAAGTTTAATAAAATGTCATTTTAGCTCACTAGACCAATTACAACCTTTCAAATAATATTATTATTTATTTAGTTCAATTTGTTTTTACTTATTAGAAAAGTTAAAGGAAGTTTTGGGATTGTTTTTTCTTTTTAGAATATAGTGATATTTTCTTAGTTCTATTAATAAATTGGTACTTTTATTTTAAGAAAGGTTTTTTTATAGATCAATAGCAAGAGGAATTCATTAAAAAGCGAATGTTATTAATTTTAAATGTTTTTACTTCTTTATATAGTTAATTCAATACATGTGAAGTATAAACATGCATTAAATAAACTATATAAAGATTTTATCCTTAAGGGATTTACAATCAATTTAATTTAATTAAAAAAATATATATTGAATCATACACATTTTAATTAAATGAAATTTATTTTATAAAAATATTTTGTAAACGTTTAAAAATATATTAAAAACTAAATGAATGAAAAAAATATTGCTATTAAATTTAAAGATCTAAATTAAATTTAAAGAATTAAATTATTTTATAGCAAAATGTGTTTCGTTTTGAATGAATGAATGAATGAATAAAAAATAAATTATTTTTATTCGAACCATTGATGTTCATAGTGAATATTTTCATTCAAAATATTTCTTAAAAATAAATTATTTTTAAACTGAAGTATTCAAATATGGATTTATAAAATTTAAATGAAGTTTCAAAATCTTCAATAAAATTTGCTTTAGCTTGAATACAATTGCCAGAGATTAATAAGTAATATTTACGTAAGAAAAAAACACAACATAATTGAATTGTTAAAAACATAATTCATACTACAACAAAATAGAGGCAGTCAAATATATTTTGTTTTTGGTATACGACCCACTACTACTTTAAAATTCATATGAAATGTTATGTAAAGATAAAATAACTAAAAAAATAATATTAAAATCTAATACATTATTTTTGTTCTAAAAGATCTTTAACTTTAGAGCGTATTTCAGATAAAATATATCTAATATAACACTCTGCGCCCTAAAAGTTTATTCTTTATTTTAATGGAACAAAAATAATTTCACCAATTCATCATGATGAAAATAGTTTGCGGAACCAGGGGGATGAACTTTACTATATTTCAACTGAAATACTTTTAAATATTTGAATTCAGAATTAAATTGAACAAATGGGTTATATTTTCCTTTTATAGACCACAAAATTCTTTGGAAATAAAAGTACACGGAAGTTGAAAGTCCCACTCTTCCGGCAAATGTTAACAATCTTATAGAAATGTCTGCACTATTTTTTCTCTAAAATACGGCATTTACATTGAACAAAAATCTAGTTTAAATGCGATTTTATTTGATATCTACTTATTTTATTAGATTTTACACTAGATTTTCTATATAAATCATAATCTAGTTTGTAAGAGATTTTATCTAATAAATTTTAAGTAGATTTTCAAAAATATCGTTTTTCAACACTGCTTTCCTTTTAGTGTAGTAGTAAAAAACAACACTGTCCTAAATAAAAATGACAATTGTTTACAAAATTTATAGAGAATAATGAAAAACAGTATTTTATTTAAAAAAGTTTATATTTTATTATATCTTGAGGCTTGTGCGATATGTTCTCATAAAGTTTCAGTGTATGTAATTAATTATTTGCCATCTAAATGTCAAAATAAATCTATCAAATGTGAATATAAACGGGGTAGATTTTGTTTTACAGAAATCTTGTTCAAACTGGATTCTGAGTTCAGTGTAAATGCCATCTAAAATTTTTTTTTTTAATATATAAAAATTGTAAATCTTTCTCAAAGAGATCTTTACAGAAAACAATTCTAAAAACCCCTCTGAAATGCAAGTTTCGTGCTTAAATCCCATAGCACGAATTTGCAAACAGAATGCAGTTTAGAATGTTGTTCAAAATTTTCAAACAAAATGTAGATTTTGTAGTTGAAAATGTGAACAAATATATCACTTTATGAAAGTATGCTCCATAAAGATTACAATGATGTATTTGGTTTAAAATAACAGTTATTTTCCTTCTCTGCTATAAATTTGTCTTTCCGTTTTTTAATAGATTCAGGCTTAAATTCGAATTTTTATTTAAACTTTCCACATAATTTTTTTATAAAAAAAAAATTGTTTTTTTCAATATATCTTCACGACCCCCAGAAATGTCCTTACGGACCCCTTGTGAGTCGCGGACCCCCATTTGAGAACCGTTGGTATAAGGTGTCTCTGACATAAACTTCTAGTTCTATTCTATGACAATTGCTCTTTATTTTATTTTCTATTTTAAAAATTAAATAAAATCTGTTTCAAAACATTTAAACATTTTTATCCATAGAACATTTTTTAATATTTTATTCACTTATTTATTTTTTAATAATTTTAAATTTGTTTGGAAAAAGAAGAATAGATAAACATATATTTTTATTCAAACCTTTTGTATAAACAACCTATAGGTTATAAATAAAATGTACATTATTTTTTAAATTAAAATATATAATATAAAATTATTTAAATTTTAATTATTTTTGCGTTATAAAAATAAGGTAATGTATAAAGGAGTATTTATTAAAACTAAACAATCAGTTGAACAAAACTTTGGTATAGTATAGTGGTATAGTAGTATTGGTAAAATAATAACAATAATAATAATAATAATAAGTAATTATGAATAACAGTACTTTTTGCGTAAGTCGTCGCAATACGCCCAAGATAAAATTTCCGTTTAATGTAAAAGTTAATTGTTTTAAAATGGAAAATTGACTAGCATTAATTTAATGAAATAAATTAAATATATTTTACTTTTCAAATCGGTCGTTAAGGTACAAATTCTGTTCAGATTTGTTTTTAAGGTCAGAATTCAAAGAAAAATTACATGTGTATTAATTTAATAAAGCAAATTATATAAATCGGATTCTTTTCCAAAGATTACAAATACACTTTTTTTATTAAATCCAAACCCATAGATTACTACCATACACAAAAAAAATATTTCAAATATTTTTTTAATAAAATTAATAATTAAAATTGTGTTCAAATTCAATTATATTATTATTAATATAATTGATTTTCTAATTGATTTAAATTATATTTTAAATAAATTGCCAGTTTTAAAAAAATTCTGAAGAAAAACTAAGATTTGTAAAGTATATAAAAAATAGAAATAAAATAATAAAAACTGATTTAACAATTGTTCAGCTCATTATGACTATATAAGAGAGAACAAGTAATATAAAATCAATTATTGAGTTATTATATTATTCATTGGAGCAAAATCAATTAATAATTAATTAATATTACAAATTTCGTAATTGAAGTCGATTTTTACTTTTTTCTGTGTAGATATGAAACTTAAAAAAATTACTCAAAAAGGCACACGTGCTAGAATTGTTTTTATTTTCAATGCAATTTTTTACTAATACATTCTCAGACTTACGTTTTTTTGGCAATCAACGTTTTTGAAAACGGAACTTCATATATATGTTATAATCTATGCTCAAACCATATTTATTCGTTAACTTAAAAATTGGAAAATAACACAAAAACAATTTGTAGCATTTTTTTGTACACACTGTATCAACCAACTTCAGGACAAAACGAGATCAAAGCTCTATTCATATAAGCCCAATAGACCCAGCAAAAAAATAACATCCAAAGAAGTCAATAAGATCCTGAACTTGTGATCCAGAAGTAGTGCAAATTCGGATCATTTCCAATGAATTTAACATAGACTTCTCATAGTAAAATGTTCTCTTTTTTGATACCTATTCTCTGAATAGGAAGTCATGTCCACGATGTTATGAAGAAGTGATTCTTTGGATTTTTCTTTTTATCACTGCAGGTAAGATAAATTTAATTTATATATAAACTAATACATTTTTTGAATAAAATTAATTTTTCGTAATAAATATTTGAAAAAAGATCTTTTGAATAACTTTTTAATTACATCTTTGGATGTCGTTTTTATTATTACAATCTTGAAAATATATATCTATTGATACTTTGGAAATAGTGAAAATGTACTTTCTTAAAAGAGCTTTGATACCATTCACCATCTAATGACAAATGAAATTTTCGCCTTAAAGTATACTTTCATACTTTCACATTTTAAAAGCAACATGATAACCCAACAAACACGGTGTCAAAGGTTTGTAATATGATACTTTATCATTTGATATCAAACAAGTTTCTCAAACATGTGTCAAATGTGGATAGAGGTTTGAATTTCGAGATTAAATATAAATTGAGAATCATTTGAAAAATAAACCGTTGAAAAATTATATTTTCTCAAATTAATATAAAATGTTATTATTAAATTATTCATAAATACTAAAACTATTTAACAAAAATTTGAAAAAAATGTGTTTTCTCAATTTGAAATCATATTATTTAAAAATCTTATAAATATTTGTAAGCAAAATTAAAAAAATTAAGAATAATCGGAATTAAATTATTAATTTGAAAAATAAATATTTACATGATATTTTAGTAGCCGATATTTGGAAATAATTTTTTTATTATAATTTTCCTTAAGAAATAATTTGCGGTTTGATTTGAAATCATTCTCAATTCGATATTACACCTTTGTGTTTGCTGGTATAATGCTCATTTTGTATGTTTGGGTGTGTATTTATATATTTTAGTGTGGTTTTAATTTGGTTGTTTAAAAAAACGAAATTTTAAAAAATATTTATGACCGATCTATATAAAAATAAAAATCTTTAGCTTAAACAAGGACTTCATAAAATAAAAATGTGTTTTGCCCGATATTTCAATTATTATAGAATCGATTTATTTTATTTTTTAGCATGAAACTTCTTTGAAAAACGAATTCTCTGTCATAAACAGAAGCTTTGGAAATCAGAAAACTGGGTGTAAAACCCGGTTTTCTAAGAATGTCTCCACCATTTACAAATCAATCTTAATTAATTTCAATAGCAAAGGAATTCTTATCATTTGGTCCCATCGTCATCATTTCTTATAAGAACAAAGAAAATATATTTTTTTGTTCTCCAACGTAAATTGTGAAATTACAAACGGAATGAAAAAATTATACACAGATGGACAAAAGTCACGGACATTTGCCTTTATGTAAGTTTGAAGGGCTTCTGCGTCCATAAAAAATGATATATAAAAATAGTTTAATTCTCCGTAAAATGTGGTTTATTTAAAATATTTTTTAGTTAAAATAATTTTTCTTTCATTAATCTTATTAACAAAAAAAAGTATTTATTATTTGGCGTCATTATTTCTTGTGGACAAAAGTCACCGTCACTGCATCTAAATATTTAAGAAATTTTCGATCTTACCAACACTTCTGTCTAAATTCGTGTATTATGGTAACTTTAAGACTAATCTGTCAACATTTAATAACGGTACTTAATTTAAAAGAATTTGCAAACGCCACTTCTATTAAAAATTAGTGAAAAAAGAAAGGAACTACAATTGAAGAGAGAAAAATTATTTAAAATAAAATGATCCGAGAAATGTGCACATTGGTTAACCGTCCACGTACCACCATTGCTGGAATTACAAAACGTTTTAAAGACAACCCACATGTAGAGTATCAGACAAGAAGGGTACGACCGTCAGCACTATCTGTTCGAGAAAAGAGCGATATAGAAAATATAATTAAAAAAAGTCTAAAAATTCATCGTTGAAATTGCTGTAATGTTAAAGGAAAGCACTGGTACAGGTGTTCACCCCCGTACTGTACGTCGAGTGCTAAATTCTGCCGAGTTTAATACCAGAGTTTGCAGGAAAATACCGCAGATTAGCAAGGTGAAGCTAATGAAACGCCTTTCTTTCGCAAAAGAGCACATAAATAAAGAAATGGACTTTTGGAATAAGGTAAAATTGTGATGTAATGAAAGTAAATATTCCATATATAAATCAGACGGACGTGTATTGACATGGAGAAAGAAGGGGGAGGCTGTGCAGGGAAAACATATTCAGTCGACTGTTTGACATGGTGATGCTGGTGTCATGGTATGGTTTTGTATGTCGGCGGCTATGGTTGGGGAACTAGTATTTATTGATGAAGTATTGGATAAAAATATTTATTTATGTGAATATCCTTAAGGATAACCTCCATAAAAGTGCTAAAAAATTTGACATTGAATCCGACTATTTCTTCCAGCAGGAATATGACCCTAAGCACATGGCGCAAATTGTTCAATTATGAATTTTATAATAACACCTCTCACACTCTTAAAACTCCACCTTAGTCACCCGACATCAACCCAATAGAGCACTTGGATAGACGGATTCGAGAACATCACATTACTTCTAAAAATATGCTTAAAGAGAAATTAATGGAGGAATGGCAGAAAATGGATTTAGAACTGACGAAAAAATTAGTACATTCTATGCGGAAACGTTTGCCAGAAATGATTAAAAATAATGGCAAACATACCTCGTATTAAAATAATAAATGTCCAGTAAATATATATGAACTGTTTTTAATGTGTTTTTTTTTATAAGTATAAGAAAATGGAGTTATTTTAACTGAAATAATATTTGAATAAAATATACTTTTGGTTTAAGTTAACCATTTTTATACTTCAATTGTTTTCTGAGCATGGGGAGCCTTTAAACATTGTACATGATAGATGACGGTGACTTTTGTCCATGTGTGTGTGTACATATCCTTAAAACCTGTGATGAAGGGTATAAAAATTATTAGACTAAAGTTAAGGTTTTATTTACTCTAATATATGGCACAGTCGAATATAGCACTCGAACTTTTTAATAAATAAATTTCTTTTTTAAATTGATTAAGATACCTATTATCAATATTAAAATAAATTATAGTTGAATGCAATAAAAACTAGTCAGCAAATATATACTGATAATAGGGATAGGGAGTTAAAAATTTAGTACAACTGTACTTTATATTAAAAAAATTGTAATTATGTATTTTGGATTTCTTTTGCCTAATTTAGATTAAACAATAGTAAGTTTAAACAAAAACTATTTAGAATACTAAATATATTCTGTATTATTTGTAAATTAATCAATCAAAAAATATCAATGTCATTAAAAAAACGATTAGAAAAGCGAATCAAAAAGTACTATTTTTTCAAGAAAAATGATTTTTTGATTGATTAATTTAGAAATAATTTTTTAAAGAGTTATTTATGTTATAATTTTATATTTTCAACAATTTATTACACAGGTCAACAGCAAAAAAAAAAAAAGCTGGAATAACTACTATATAGATTTGTGGTATTATGGTTCCAGTAGTCCAAATATTGTCCAGATTTAAAATTCTATGTTGAGGTTTTTATACCCTTCACCACAGGTGTAAAGGGTATATATAAGTTTGTTATTCCGTTCGTAATTTCTACAATATTCGTCTAAGACCCCAAAAAGTATATATATTCTGGATATAAAGATGTCCGCCTGTCTGTTGAAATCAGTTTTTAGAAAGCCCCAGTTATCGGATATATATATCGGATATATATAAAACATATATATGTTTTATATGTTAAACTGTTAGAAATATTCCTTAGAAAATCGCTAATAAAAATGAGCAAAATCCGTTGATAAATAGCTGAGATATCGGCAAAAAACGAAGAAACCACCAACAAAACGTATTTGCTGTCGGCTTTTCTCGGGTCCTATAAAAGATAGCGAATTCATTTTTGTACGAAAAATTCAAAAACTTTCTTATAATTTTTTTGATGAAAAAATTCGGTGCACTATATTCCAGATATCGGCCAAAACGCGTTTTTCACTTTTTAAAGCTTCTATATAAGCTACGGCTTTCGTTTTTGAACAGGTTTTTTACAGAAACGTAATTCGCTCAAAAACATCAGAGATATGGTCCAAAAATTGTGGGTAAGATGGTAATATGGTATTAAGTAACATGGTGAATGGTATCAAAGTTTCGGCACAGCCGAATCTATTTTTAATTTCATTTAATTTAGTTTTTTTCCAAAATTATAATTTTGGCTTTACGATGAAGCAATAAATCTGAACAATTTATGTTGTTTTCGATTTTTTAAAACAGAAAAAATTGCTGTTTACACGTAAAAAATATATATTTTGCTTATTTTTTTTACTATAACTCCGAAACTACTGAGCCGATTAAAATGCAATATATTAAGGAATTAAAGGTTATATTTTTTCTAAGTTTATTTCAATAATATCGGACAAACGCTTTTTGAGTTATCATTAATTATGTAAAAAAACGTCAACAAAAACTAAATTAAAATAACCTCTCCATAGAACTTTAAATTTGAACCACTGGAACCATAATACATCAAAATTGTAAAATGGATTTTCAAGCCTTTAAATTTTTTCGTTTTTGTCGTCTTGTGTTATCAAATTAAATATACTTAATTGCCCTAAGTTGGGAATTGATTAAAGGTTCTAAATGTTTTTGCTTAAGCTACTTAAAACGAGCAATATTTTTATTTTTGCAGCCTTGATAACTGAAATATTTTTGAACAAAAACAAACAATTATTAATATGTATTTCCGAAATACATTTGAAAATACATACTTATGTATAAAAATACCAATTTATATATTTAAATATATGTTTTTTTTTTTAATTCTATTTACCTATTATAAGCTATGTTATATTTTTAAAATATGTATTAATTCTAATCTACTTTATTTTATAATAAATTGAATCTAATATAATTGAATCCTAAATACTTGTGTTCCGTAATATTTTAATATTAATAAAAAACAATTGTGCAACATGGTTTATATCACTTTTAACGTTAATTGTTTTTGGACAAATAATTTGTTTAATATTAACAACTAACATACTTTTAATCAATTAAAAGTTATATATTTAAAAAAAACCAACAAGTTTGTTACATTCGTTACAAATCGAAGCATTGGATTTCCTGAATGTTTATATCACTTATATATTTGTTTCAACTTAACAATTAATCTTTTTTTATACCAAGAGTTTTAAATATTATTTTTAAACTCCTTACCCGGATTTCTTATACTTATGAAGGGTATACCCAATTCAAAATCATTAACTGGCCAATATTTTAGTTGTGGCCGCCTCTGTGGTAGTTCATTTTCCACATAGAAATATGCGTATACAACGAGTACAGTGTATGCAGCTATAAAGATGAAAACATGCCAAAAGCCATGTAAATATGGGAAACTTATTGAAGACCAAACATCACAGAACATGCGATCGTTAATCCAACAGATTACAGCTACTAACCAGACAGCAGTTGATCGTAACCCCAAACGGTAGACACGTTGATCTTGTACTCTGTAAAGACATAAAATAGTCATATATATATACATTTTAAAATTTGTTGTGTAATTTTAATGTAATTTAACACATTGATAATGTTTGGAAAAAGATCCCATCTTGGTACTTTTTGTATGGTTTATTATGATGTTTTCTCCTATAATTAACAGATATAAAAATTATCGACAACTAAAACAAAAATTAGACGTTTGTCTCGATACAAATTTCTTTAATGTGGAGTCTATACAAGAATTTAATAATTTTTTATCACTGTCAATAGGAGAAAACATAAGTCCAACATATTACTAAGCATTATCAAAACAAAGTTGTCAAAGCTCGAGCGCTGACTATTTCAGTCTACATTGACAAATCTTTTTCACGATAATTTTTTGACATTTGTCTTAATAAAATGTGTCTAATGTAAACTCAAAGTTATATAGACTCGACGTAACAGAGGGTGTCAAATTTGCTGGCATATTGAACAAAGAATAAACGTATTCTTATAACATAGCGTCTCCACAAGAAATTTTTATATCATAATATCTATCAGAGTATCAAATGCGCTCTGTGACAAAATTATCCCACGTGTAGACTGAAATATTATGTGACAATTGTGATAAGATTTCTCTACACAATTATCTTATAAGATTTACTGTCAAAAAACACACGCATTCAAAAGTTTTTTTGTGTTTTTTTGTAAAATTGTTTTATTTTAATGATTATTCTTCATAAAAAAAATAATTTCATTAAAATTGTGTTAATAAATTTCAAATTTCTTAAATTAAAGGTACACGTTTACTCATAACTATCACTGAGAGATGAATTTGACATTCTCTGTCACATATTTTGATATAAAAATCTCTTGTGGAGACACTATGTTAAGATAGTAAACAAGTACTTTTTTACGAAATTTGTTAGCACAATTTTAATGAATATATTTTTTAATTTAGAATAACCATTAAAATAACAAAAATTTGAAAAAAAACATTGTTTTTACGTACTAAATTTCATAAGAAAAAGTTAGCAACTCGTTATCAAGCATACATTATTTATTTTGAATAATTTTCATAATTCTACTAACTTTAATAAAAAATTGTATTTTTTGATCGAAATTGATAAGAACTTCCAAACAAGAACCATTTTAGTTTGGATATTTGTTAAGATGATTAGCATTTTTACTTTAGAGAACCAAACAGTAAGTTAGACATCGAAAATCATAGTAGTTATGTTAAACTATACCTTACATTTTCAAATTGATAAATGATGAGCTCGCGAATGACAATATACCCGCAATAGGTTCTTAAAAAAATCTTAATTTAGTGAAAAAGGCTAAAACTACTTCTAATGAAAATTTATTTATTTAGTGAATAACTTAATAATAATTAATTATTATAAAGTTAGTAAAAAAATAGAGCACTAGCTGCAAAGGCCATCAGCTCTTCTAATGAAAAGATTTGTTTAAACTTTTAGTTTCACCACAAGTTAAATCTTTATACACTACACCACCAAATGTGGTTGGGGTATTATGTGTTTATGCAAATATTGTAACGCAGAAAAAAAATTTTCCTACACCCACCTTGAAGTATACCGTTCGACTCAAAATCGATTAACGATGTCCATCCGTCCGTCCGTCTGGTTGGCTGGCTGGCTGTCCATGTAAAGCTTGTGCGCAAAATACAGGTCGCAATTTTAGAGATAATTGGTACATATGATTTTTTGGCACAAGGACGAAGCCTATTGATTTTGGTCATTATCGGCCCATTATTTCACCTAGCCTCATTGCAAATGTTCTCCGGAATAGAGATTTTAACACTCACACATAAAAATGTAATTATTATTTAATATCACATAATAACATTTATTTAAATTTTAATGACTGCAAATTTCATTTAAGAATCGGTCCATACCTGGCAGTAGCTTCCCATATCAAGACCCAAATTTCGGGAATCACGAAAAAGTGCATAAAATACATGTGAATCTTCGTATCCGATTTTATTTTCCAGTTTAATACAAGCATAGGTCCAATATTGGCTCCTTCCCGAATTTTGGTACACATAGGCAATGGTGAAGGGTATCATATGGTCGGTCTTGACCGACTATACCTTCTTCTCTCGTTTTAGAAAGCGAAACATACGTCTTTATATTCCTTAACCAATTTCAGAATTGATAAAAATAAACGCATACCCAGAAGTCATTTCAAATAGGATAGCATTCAGCTTGAGCTTTATATGGTACTCCATCAAATATCTAATCTTATAAAAGTAAAATTATCAAAAATAATTATGTGACAAGCTACGAAAAACGCGGTACAGTTTAGCGACAACAAACTTTTTGTTAATAAAGTGAGACAAAAAAATCTTAAATGGCAAATATCAAAAACCCTGGGAGGGTTGGTGAATTAAAGAAATAATTATTACGACCCTAAAGTTTTTTTGCTTTACAAATATTATATTAATAATCAAAACTTTATAATTGTTCTAAATTAATCACTGGACAACTTGTGTACAACTTGTGGAAGAACGAATTGTACTGAAAAAAGTACAATTATACTGAATTTATCATCCCTGGTTTACACGTGTGATAATTCTCTAAGAGATTACATTCAGCGCCTGTTCTTCCGCATGAGAGCCTTAAGACAACCAAGCGGATTATTTTTTTATATGAAGTTTTGGCAACTAAACCAACAGCGAAATCCGCTGAAAACTTAAATTTTCGGCAAAATTAATCACATAGGTTTACATCAAATTAATATAAGAATGAATTTGCTTTATATTTTTATGTATGGAATTTAAGAGAGGAAGAAAAGAATTTTTTATACGAGAAGTTTTGTTATTGCCATATAAAAAAACTTAAAGTACCGTCTCGAAAATTCTTTAGCGATTATTTCCTAAAAATGCTTGTAATTTTCGTTAAAAATAACAATATTTTTGTTTTTATAAAATTTTAGTATGAAAATAATTTTTGAATAAGTTATGTAGGTCCAAAGGTTAATATAATTTTAATAAATTACTTAATAATTAACATATCATTTATTATACATGTCCAGCTAGGAAATCACCTGAGTCTCCAACTGTCAAATTGATAAAAACTATATATAATAAAATAAATTACGCCAAACTATTTTATTGTTTACATAAAACCGACTTTGCTAAATACATATAAGTATGTATGTATGTATATAAAGTTCATAAATACAATGATTAATAACAATTTTTATGATTTTAGCTTTACCCTTATTTTTATTGAAATAAAATAAAGGTGTTTTTCTATGATAAACAGATATTTATAAATATATATTTGTTTTATTATAAATAAATAAAAAATTTACAGATAAACTTTTGAAGGAAAATTATCAAAGCAAAAAAGTATGCATGTTTAATAAAAAACGTATTTTAAACATAAGTTATGTAAATATAAGTATATTTGTTTATTTTTCTTTTATTAAATACATTTGTCAACAAAAAGAAATTTGAGCAATAATGATTAGAGCTAAGACAAATAAACATTTTTTTAAGAATAAAAAAAAACAGGTGAAAAAGTGGAGCGAATGTTAAGAAATATTAGTTTCTCATTTTTAATTCTTACATATCTTTATACACACCTGCTTAAAATAATGGAAACATCAAAGTTTGTCTTATTTAGGAGATATAAAATATACATTTCTGTTCATTAAAAATTTAAATTAATTCTAGAACTATTTTAATCAGAACCACTTCTGATTCTTCAATAAAAGTTGTCTTTAGGAAATGTCCTACTAAAATAAAATATAAAAAACAAATTTCTGAACGTTCCCTAACGCTTCTATAGAACTAGTTCTAAATGTGGTAATTTCGAACATAAATCATTGATTAAAGAAATAGTTCTAGAACCGTTCCATAGAATGGTTACTGGTTAGCTAATACTACCCTAACACCGCACTGGTTCTGGTGGTGACAATTTTAAACAAAAATCATTAGTCGTAACGTCGAAGTAGAACAGATACTAACTATTTCATGCTGCGATATTTTAATAAAAAATTATTTGGTAGGGTTAAGGAAGGACATGTCTTTTAAATTCATTCTTATTTTGGCCAACTTTCTGCATTCGTCTGGACCATATTTTTTATATTTTACCCTATAATTCATCTCTATTTTTGAATATTTATTTCGACTGACGAATCATTCAGCATGTTTTCTATAGGATTTAGATCGGAGATAGTCATGGCCAGCTTAAAACTTGGACATTATTCTGAGAGAACGTATTCTTAAGTAACCTAAAACTTTGTTTAGGCCCATTATCTTGTTCCCATAACGGAATTTGAATGAAATTTCACCTGGGCAACCCTGAGGTGTATGGCAATTGATTTGGGAGAGGGCAGGTTCGTAGCGACACATAAGTGCACAGCTGTTTCAATAGGTTTTTTAAATAATTTTCTGTAATTTTTGAATGGATAAATACATTTTAATGAAAACATAGTTATAAGTGAGTTGTTTTCCATTCTTTTTTGGAGGAGAACAAGTTTCTAGCTGCTCTGAGAGAAGGGGGTGAACCTCCAAAACACCTTAGACATAATTGTATGAAATTTTATTGATATGCTCCACAAAAAAATTAAAATTTACAAAATTCTGATAGGGCTAGCGGGGAGACTTGTACCCCAACTGCCCTCGGATTTCTTTTACCTACATTTATTTTCCAAAGTAACATTTTTTTACTTTAAAATCCATTATTTAAAGTAAAAAAAATGTTACCACCTTTTAGAAAAAAATCACAATTTTTAATATTTTTTAATTGTTTAGAATTTTTTACGGAATCCAGAAAGTATTTTTTAGAAAGTACTTGCGCCCGCCAAGTTAAAAATTATAAGAACTATATGTGTGCAATTTTTTTCAACCAAATCATAAATAGAATTTTGGCGATTTTTAAAAAATGTTCATACTTGAGGTGACCAACTTAGGAGGTCCACACCTTGTTACCCAGACCCGCTACGAATTTGTCTGCTCCCAATTCACGATTATCCTGGTGAAATTTTATTCAAATACATCCAGCAGTTCTAAAGTTACAGAATTATTTCCAAAAAATTCCGTTTGGGGACCACTGGGCGTGATACAATAGCAACAATTTCAGATGAAAAATTAACGTTCAATTTTTGCCTAAAAATAATGCTTCTATTAGATTTTAGGAAGAACGATGCTTTGTGATACTTTTTCGTTCTTTTAATGGTACTTTTTAAATTTTCTATAGTTATGAACATAGAATCAGGAAATTAGGGATATGTGGTCCTTAGTTAATGAGAATACGTAAGAGGGGACTCATTTGAATGGTACTTTTTGAATTTTGCTATAATATTTAACCTAGAAACAATAAATTAAGAACACGGTGTGCTAAGAGAATGAGAATCCAAAGGAGAGAACTTTGACGTACTTTTTTACTCTTCTAATGGTACTTTTTGAATTATCTATAATAATTAAAGATATATTGTCTTAAATGAATAATAATCCATAAGAAAGGTTCTACTTTTTTGTTCATCTTTATGGATTTTCTATAATTATGAACCTTGAAACAAGACAGAGGATTTTGTAGTACTTTTTTGTTCTTCTGATAGTACTTTTTAAATTTCCTATAATATTTAACGTAGGAAAAATGAAATTAAGGATATATGGTACATGGGGATAATGGGAATCCATAAGAGGGGATTTTATGGTACCTTTTTGTTCTGATGGTACTTTTTGAATTTTAAAAATATAGTCTCCGAAAACTATATTTTTAAAATTCTTAAAATTTTATACGAAATTTAATTTTAAAGACAAATTAAAATTTCTCATCTACGTTTTCTTCATCCCTTAACATAATGTTGGCAATAAAAGTCTGTTATCGTTATTCTGCCGACGTTATTTCTTGTGTTAGAAAATAAAATTTCTTCGTGGAAACCTAGAGATAAGATGTACGATTTTTTTATTTATTATTTGTTTAAATCAATCTTAATTTAACCTTAAACTATATTATTTAAACACAAGAAATCAGACTTTATAAAATTTTAAAAATTATTCCAGAAGTTCAATCCAAATACATATCAATTTATGTGATATTCGAAAAATGAATATTTTGAAAAAACCGACAGTACATACATTGAAAAAATCCATTTTTAAAACGGGTTAGAAAACCGTGCCGGTCACTCTATTATATATACTCACATAATATGTGTATATTTACATACATACACACAATTTCACAATGGCCTTTTGTAATCTGCTCCACTGTACCTTCTCTTCATTAAAGTAACATTTCAATATAGTTCCTTGTTAATTTTAACATTAATCATTATTATTATTGAGTAAGTAATACATATTTTATTATTGACATACAAAAAGTATTAATTTTATGGTATATAATTATTAATTTATATTGTCTATTTTATTCTATGATTATTGTTTAATATTTATTTTATTTATATGTACTTATACAAAACTTACCTTTTCAATTCCCTGTATAGCATAACCATAGTAGGTACACCCATTGCCATTAATACAAAAGCATTAACTATAGGCTTCCATATTGAAAGTCCTGTTGCTGTTAGTGCAAATACAAACATTAGTACACTAAAAAGACGTCTACAAAGGCAAAGAATAAATAGTTATTGTTAGAATTGTTACGGCTTATATTGGAAAAACTATTAAGTAAATTAAGTATTATTAAAAGGGTTTTTCCTCAACTATTTAATATTAACTAAATACATACATATGTCACACACAGTACAAGATAAATACGTAAACCACAATAAAAAAATGAACACTTAATTTTTCTATTCAAAGAAATGAAGATAAATTGAAATAATTATAGTTGTTAGACCTTACAATATAGTATAAGAGTTTGAAATGTTAAAATATGATTTGTCATATTCTTCTTGTCCGCGTTATATGGGTAGTTAGTAGATGGAAAATGTTGATAGTTTACAATAAATACCGTTAAATGACAGTTATCGATTCTATTTAAATATATCAATGTCCTTGAACATGTACATATGCTTAAAAAATGAATATGCAATTTTTTGTGATTCCTTTTTTCATAGACAAGTTTTATTTATTTATAGAGCGTATAGAGTGTAATTTACATTACTTTAATTCGCCAGTTCCAATTTCATAGGAAATAAAAATTTCATTTAATGTTCGAATTTTAATACATAATGATTTTAGATTTCACAGCATTGTCAGATCAAATTTGTGACAATGTTTTCAAATTTTTCTTTGCCAGCATTTGGCATAACATTGAAAACATAAATTTTGTGAAAATTTACTTTATTGCAAATAAATTCGAAAAGAATCAATAGACTTTTATGATCGATATCTCATTTTATTGCTATCACATGTTGCTTTACGATATATAAAGAAACGCAATATATAAAGAAATTAAAGGTTATGTAAATATAAATTTTTCTAAGTTTATTTCAATAATATCGGACCAACTCTTTTTGAGTTATCATTATGTGTGAAAAACTTTAAAAAAAAAACTTTTAGAAAAAAAACTTTAAAACAATTTGGACTATATTTTAACTAGTGGAACCATAATACATCAAAATTGTAAAACGTTTTTTAAGCCTTTAAAATTTTTTTCGATTTTGTTGTCTTGTGTAGTCAAAAAAAAAAATCAAGAACATGCCGAAATATATCCGCATTTTTTTTTTATTTAATGTTTGAATTTTATTTTTAGAACTAATAGTTTTTAACATTCTCCAAAAATTAAATAAAATGTTTATAAAAACAAGCTTTAAGTAAGTTTTAATTATATAGAATATAAAACATGTGTTGGAAAAAAGTTCACAATAGTGAACTTTTTTCCAATTATTTAAAATTTAAAACCCCATTCGATATAATTACATAAGCGTTAATTACTTTAATAATAATAATAATAAGTGCGAATCTTATATACGGCTCGGCCGAATCTATTATACCCACCATCAAATTTTTCAAATTTAAGATTATATTGAAGGTGGACCCACCAAGCCTATTTTTCATCGACCCTCAAACTATAAGTACAAAATTTCGTTATCGTTCATACTTTTATTTAATAGATATCAACAGAAAACTGTGGTTCTAATATTCTGTCCATATAGGAGGTGGACGGTAAAGTGGGAAGAACACGCCCAAGTTTACATCGGACCTTGAATTATATGTACAAAATTTCGTTAACATTTAACCTTGTATGGGAGGTGGTCCGCCCACCTCCGCCCATTGAAGAATGGAATATTTCTATTATTTTGCCTATTAGGAGGTAGGCAGTAAAGTGGGCGGAATTGGTCTTTAAATTATTTATATAAATTTTCATTAACCGTTCACCTTACATGGAAGGTGGGTGATAAAGTGTGCGTGGTCCGTTCTTGGCTTCGAAGCTTAAATTGACCCTCGAACTATCTACCTCAATATTTAGTTATCGTACATGCTTTTGTTTAAAAGATCAACAGAAAGCTATGAAATGAAGCTTCAAAGAACACCTTGTGTTTCTTGTGTTTTCCCTATATGGGGAGTGGTGGTAAAGTGGCGCCCATTTTTGTTTTCCGAGATTATAACGACACTCGAACTATCCGTACAAAATTTCGTTATCGTATAAGCTTTGGTTTAAGAGATATCAGCAGCGAACTATGAAATGAAGTTACAACGACACCATGTCATTCTAGTATTTTTTTATATGGGAAGCGGGCGGTAAAGTGTGCGGATCACGCCCATTTAGAGTTTGTACAAAATTCTTTTAACGTTTCACCTTATATGGGAGGTGTGCGGTAAAGTGTTTGGACCATGTAAATTTTTTTTGTTACCCAGTTTATATCGATACTCGAACTAACCGTACAAAATTTCATTATGGTATATGCTTCTGTTTAAGAGATATCAGCATAAAACTATGAAATGAATGGACACCTTGTGTTTCCAGTATTTTACCCATACGGGAGACGGGCGGTAAAGTGGGTGGACCACGCCCATTTTTAATGTCGAGATTATATTGGTCCTTGAACTATTGAGTAAAATTTTGTTGAAATTTCACTTTATATGGTAGGTGGGCGTAAAGTCCCATCCCAATTCCAAATTTATATTGACACTCGAACTAACCGTACAAAATTTCATTATGGTTTAAGAGATATCAGCAGAAAACTATGTTTTGTTAAAAAAAAAGTCGAAATCTGATATTTGGTTTGAAAATTGTCGATAATCGAAAGATAGTCGAAAAGTCGATAATCGGAAAAATTCTCATATAGTCGAAAAAATCGATAGGTCGGAAAAAGTCGAAAATAGTCAAAATAATAGAAAAGTCGACTATTCCAAAATTAAAAAAGTCGAAAAATCGACTATTTAAAAATTAAAAAAGTCGATTTTTTGTTTAAACTATAAAATCATACATAACATTGACATTTGCTTTACGATTTAGAAACTTTAAAGTTGACTTTGAAAATATTTTGTATCCAAAAGTGGATGTGTAATATTTCATTATATTATTTTAAAAGCAATACATTAAATTTAACATTATTTTCGCATTCCAATTGCAACAAGAATTCGAATTAAATGTTTTTCTGTTAATGAGATTTATTGCCATTTAAAATTACTTTCAAAATCATGATTTCAGAGTAATATATTTGAAAGGAATCAATTCCAAAAAATTCAAAAACTAAAAATTTTAGTTTTATTGCTTAAATAATAATTACTTTAAAAAGCATAACAATGAATTTTCCTTTACACATTGAATACTGAGCTTAAATTATATAAAAGCTGAACCAAATGTAATTTTGATGATCTTAAAAAATAAATTTAATTGATATGCATATAGTGTATTTAAATAAGTTAATAATATTTAAAATTTCATTTATTAATTGAAATATTTATAAAAATATTTTCGAATAAAAAATGTCAATAGAGTATTTTGAAATATGTGTTATAAAACTACTGTTCATAGATAAGTGCAATCAATTACATTTTATAGTACCATTAAAAAAACCTTTCAAGTATTTAAACTAATATCAAAGTTCTAAACTTAAAAACTCTTACACTTACCTGTTACTTTTGCAAAATCTTGGAAAATATTTTTTCGGACAAAACAAAGAATACGCTGCCATAAAAACCCATAATATGGCCAATTCATCCAACAGTTGACCGATGAGACTTAAAGTAGCGTGAAAATACATAGAACTAAGACCAACAATTATAAGTAGAGCCCAAAGTACATGAATGCCTTTTGTAACGAAACGTCCATATTCTTTGAATAGATACATTAATACCGGCGGTAGTAATAAAAACAGAAAATTACTTATCTATAAAAAAAAGAAAGCGAACATACAGTATTATAACATAAGAGATAAAACCACACAACGTTCAAAGTTTAACAATTTTAAATTAAAAATAAGAATTTATATACTATTTGATTTTTTTAGTAAGTATTTTAGTATTTTAAATAAGATTAAAAATAAATTATTTAGAATTTATGTTAAATCTTATCATCTATTGTTAATGCTACTGACATACATACATAACGAAATGTCTAATCACCAATGAATTTTACATACTTAAAGAAACTATTTATGAGTGTTTTGCTGAATAATTAAAAATATTAACATGCGTATATAAATTTAATTAATAAAGTTAAGATTATTTCTAAAAAATATATTAAACATTTACTTTTTATAATATTTTTTTTATTTGTATAAACTTTAAAACGTAAATATATATGCTGTAGACTTTCCCTCAAGAAACTGAATACCTTAGAAAACAACTAGAAGTCCTACTCTTTTCATTCGCTCAGAAACAAAAAATTACTCTCTTCACACGTATTAATTTGTTCTGTAGAAA
>MINK01174128.1:0-11818 GCA_001735545.1 Phormia regina | reverse complement strand
TATAACAAAAATACAGAAAAAAATTAAGTGCGTTTATAGTAATATGCACCAGTGTATAACCAAAACTAAGCCACTTTAAAATTTAATAAATCTGTACCAAACTTCATGAAAATCCAATCAGCCGATCAAAAGTTACAGATTAATTTCCAAACAAATTTTGATTTTGCTCCACTGTACAGTGTTGGAGTTAACTGCAGCACCCTTGAAGAAATTTAGCAAGTTTCTCTAAACTCAAGTTAAAAGTTCAAGTACTTTTGCTCATTATAAATACATAGTTTAATGACACCAAAACATATAAAATATTATTAAGAAACATATTTTTATTACAAATACAAACGAATATAAAAAAAAAAACCTTAAACCCAAAAACAAATCCTTCAAAGTTTTCAACAAACAAATTTTAGAGGCTAACAATTTATGTAGTTGTTACTAAAACAAATTGTATTAGATGTATCTTTTCATTATAAATATCTATCTATATAGAGATGTAAAATAGTTATCGATGTTACTTGTTGTTGTTGTCTTGTCTATGTTCTAAAACAAAACTAAGTGCACTTCATAAAAATTATTTTCATTTTTGGCCACATGCCAATTTTTACTACAGCTTCTTTCACTCCCACTTACTAATACTAATATAACTGACTATCCCAGCGGTAAAATTTGCGAGGCCTCTACCGAGCAGGCCTCCTAGAAGGCCTTTNNAACATGGAATGCAGGGAGAAGGTCTTCTGGACATAAAAAAGGCCTTCTAGAAGGGCTCTTTACCCCTTCTTTTTACCACTGGGATTACATGAAAGAACATTTGCACACAAATACAAATACTATTTTAGTTATGTATGTAATACTTAACATACATCTATAACTATAACTGGTAGACAAAATACAATACTATGTGTAAAAAAGGACTAAGGAGAAAGAATATTCCTTTTTAAAATAATATTTTTTTTTCTAGTTACAAAGAATAAAATGAAAAACCAAAAAAACACTATAGCCGATGAGAAAATTGACTAAAATTATGTTATGCTACAAAGGCATCCCCACTTGAAAACCACAAGAATCATTATTGTTAAACATGTTAGTAGAAGAAGAAAGAAAGAAAGTAATCATATTTTTATCACTAAGTACGTGTTGAAAATGGGTCAAATATCTTTTAACCTTAAAAAAAGAAAAGCAAATATTTCTATAACTATAGGTATATGCACATATATTTATAATATGTAAACGTATGTTGTTTTTGCTATTGTATAATACTGGTGTAAATAATAGTTAGTAACACTTGTTTCTCATTATATAATGTACTACTTCATTTTAGGTTTCTTTTTTTTTTTTGGTTGAAAGTAATTTATGTTGGTTGTAAAGAGTTATGGTTATAAGTAGTTTTTAAAAGGGGTAAAAACACTTGCTTTGTATGTGTTATTGGAGATTAGAGTTATAAGAGTTTTACATTAAAGTCTTATATTGGATTAATAGTTTTACAGTTTGTCTAATATTCTGGAAAACTTATACTCAAACGTGAATATCTTATTGCCTTATAATCAGAGGGCTTTCTTATAAAAAGTGTACGATCAATTACCCCGATTATTGTCTTATACTTAAAGTACTGTCTACTACTACTTTCTTTTTCCCTGATTACTGACTTATACTTAGGGCTTAAGACAGTATTCTCAGTATAAGGAAATAGACTAGGTATAAGGGTGAGTATCAGACATTTTAGTGGGAGTATCATATTTAAGTCTGAGTATAAGGCTTTAGTGTGGGTATAATATTAGATATTAGAAGGAGTATAAGACTGTATAAGACTTTAAGTTTTACATTAAAGTCTTATACAGTATTAATATACTTATATTACTTTCTTTTTCTTTAACTACTATAAGAAAATAAACTGGGTATACGGGTGAGTATTAAACTTAAGTCTGATTTTAAGGCATTAATGTGATTATTGGAGAAGGACCTGTTTATAATATTAGACATTAGGATGAGTAAAACGCTTGTCTGAGTGTAAGTTTTACATTGAAGTATTATACTCGATTAATAGTTCTACATTTTGCCTAATATTCTGGGAAACTTAGACTTAGACTTTAATGTCTTATACTCGAATTATTGCTTTATAATCAGAAGGCTTTATCAGCGTACGATCACTTACTCCGATTATTGTCTGATACTTAGACTGTCTTATACTAGAATTATTACCTTTTACACTAAAGTCTTATATTGGAAATATTATGAAGATAAAATATAATTAGACTTCAATGTCATATACTCGAACTATTGCCTTATAATCAGAGGGCTTTCTTATACTCAGTCTACGATCACTTACTTTGATTGTTGTCTTATACTTAGACTACTATTTTATACTCCTACTACTTTCTTTTTCCTTTACTACTGCCTTTACTGAAGGGAAAAAACAATATTCTGAGTATAAGAAAATATACTGGGTTTTAAGTTTTTTATGGGAGTATCAGACTTAAATCTCAGTATAAGACTCTATTGTAAATATCATACTTAAGTCTGAGTATAAGACTTTTATGTCAGTATCAGACTCTAGAGTATAAGTCATGTCTGAGTGTATAATATTCTCGAAAAAGACTTTAATGTTTTATATACTAGAATTATTTCATTTTACATTAAAGTTTTATACTAGAGTAATAGTAATAAACTAATAGTATTAAACTGGATAATTTATGCTCAGACTTCAATGTCTTATACTCGAATTATTGCCGTTTTCACTAAAGTATTATACTGGATTAAAGGTTCCACAGTTTGCGTAATATTATTGAAAACTTACACTCAGATTTCAATGTAACTATTGCCTTATAATCAGAGGGCTTTCTTATACTCAGTGTAATAAAATTTACTCCGAATTTAGTCTTATACTTAAACTATGACCTCATATTTACACTACTTGCTTCTTCCCTTACTAATGTCAGGGTATACGAAAGTATCAGAATTAAGTCCGCGTATAAGATTTTATTGGATGTGAGTATAAGATAGTAACCAGTGTTAAGAGGTTAGTTTAAGATATTAGAATGTGTATAAGACTTGTCTGAGCATAAAACATTAGTACAAGTATCAGTTTTGAAACTTTAGTGTAAGTATCAGACTTAAGTCTGAGTATAAGACTTTAGAGTGTGTATAAGCTTGTCCGAGTATAAGTTCATGAATGAGTCTGGACAAAATAAAGTTCTCTGAGTATAAGACTTTAGACTGAATATAAGGCTTTAGTGTGAGTATTAGACTTTAGTCTGATTATATTTAGGAAGCTTGAGAATTTGATAGAGGCTGAGTTCAGACTTAAGTATAAGACTTTATTTGATGTGAGTATAAGATAGTAACCAGGATATAAAACATTAGTTAAAACATTAGAATCAGTATAAGAATTGCCTGAGTATAAAACGTTAGTGCTAGTATAAGTTTTAAATCAAAGTATAAGACTTTAGACCGAGTATAAGGCTTTAGTGTGAGTATAAGACTTAAATATGGCGATGAGATTTTAGTCCAAGTATATTTCGGAAGCTTGAGTATTTGATAAAGGCTGAGTTGTTTTCAACCTGAGTAGGAGATAGTAGTCTTCGTAGTATAAGACATCGGTATGGATACAACAATTTTATGAGTGTACTCGTATTAGTACTTGTGTGTAGCCTAATTACTGAGTACAAGGTACGACATTAGCATGACATTAGTACGATTGTAAGTCAGTAGCTGGAATTTTTTTATGGTAGCCTAAGTGAAAGATTGTAATCGGAATATAAAACAGAAATCTGGGTATAACACATTGGACTGGGTATAAGACATACAACTTTAGTGTAAGTATTAGACAGTATGCTAAGTATTAGACAGTAATCATGGCAAAAGACAGTAGTCTGTGTGTATAAGATAGTAGTCTGAGTATATGGCAGAAGTCCGGACAAAAGACACTAGTCTGAGTATAATACAGTGTTCTAAGTATAAGACAGTAGTCTGAGTATAAGATAGTAGACAGGGTAAAAGGCGGAAGTCAGGGTATAAAACAAAAGTCAGAGCATAAGGCAGAAGTCAGAAGACTCCAGTCTAAGTATAATACTGTACACAAGGCAAAAGAAAATGGTCTGAGTATAAGAGAGTAGTTACGGCAAAAAACATTAGTCTGAGTATAAGATAGTATACAGGGTAAAGGACAGATGTCAGGGTATAAGACAGAAGTCAGTGTATAAGACAGAAACCAGGGCAAAAGAAAATTGTTAGAGTATAAGACACTTTTCTGAGTATGGGATAGTAGTCAGGGCAAAAGACAGTAGTCTGAGTATAACTTCTATCTGAATAATTTGATTATAAGAGGGAAATCTGTGTATAAAATAGTATTCTGAGTATAAGACTTCAGTTTGAATAATCTGCTTACACAGAAGTCTGTGTATAAGGCAGGGTTAAAAAAACAGATGTAAGGGTATAAAACATAAGTCAGTGTTTAAGACGGGACAAAAGACAATATAAGACCTACATCTGAATAATTTGCTTATAAGGCAGAAATTTGTATATAAAACATTAGTCTTAGTCAGGCGCGGATCCACGGGGAGGGAAAAAGGGAAATTTCCCTCCACAAAATGAATTTGTTTTTTGAAAATTTTTATTAAATAGTTTAAAAAATCCTTTTAATTTCCAACACCAAGGTAGATTTGCGCCTGGTCTTAGTGCAAGACTTCAGTCACAGTATAATACCATAATATAAATCAAGACAAGTGTAAGGTATTCAGGTTATAATACAGCATCTATAAAACTATAGTATAAGTATAGAAAAGAATTCTGAATATAAAACGATTATCAGAGTATAAGACTGTAATCACAGTATAAAACAAAAGCCTATGTACGAGAATCTTTACTTCTTGATTTTTTTTAATACTGCTTTTGAAAACCTTTTTTAATTTACATTCATTAATATTCTTTTTAAAATCTTATTATATAATTTTATTATTTTCATTACATTAAATTACATTTGCTTTTTTGTCCATAACCAACCCACTCTTTTTGGTCATATACAATATTTAATGGTTCGTGTTTTGTCATCATTACCTTAAACATAACAACGACAATTATACAACAAAACTACCAAAAAAAATTAAAAAAAAATCTACCAACTAAAAAAAACATGTATCGCCACAAGTTGTTTATATTAAAACGACATCTATAAATGTTATTTCGTTTTGTTCTGCAGCAACTCCTGACTCTTACAAACTGTCAACTGAATATAAAATATAAGAACTATTATTTGCTTGACTCTAGCTGAGCAAAATAAGAAGAAGAAGTAAGAAAAAAATAAACAGGCAGCCACTTTAAGACATTAAAGTTAATTTGAAATCGCTTTTAAATTAACTTAATTCGCATTAAAACAAATGAACGAAGACCATATTGTTTTTTTCTTCTTCATATATAAATGAATATTTCCTAGTAACTAACGTGGACGTTGTTGTTATATTTAGTTGCCTTAGTATTCTGCTTCTTCTTCTTATTTTGCTAGATTTTCTTTTTACTACTCCCATTTGATTATTGTTATTATTACAATTGTTTTTTTTTTCTTTTTTTTTGCTGCTGCTATTTGGCTGTGTGTCCACTATAAAAAAAAAAAATTTCTTATATTCGCCAATTCGCCTACGTAAAGTTGACAACTATGAAACAAACAACAACAATACCAGAATAAATACAAATGAAATGAATACAAAACAGAGAAGAAACCCCAGCAACATGAGAAACAGAAGCCGCAGCAACAACAAACAACTTACATTAGGCATTTAAATAATAAACAAAATAGTATTAAATGAGGTATTATATGTAGGACTGAAGAGAATAGGGGTGGAGAGAAGACTCCAGTAGAAAGAAACATGTTAAAGAAGAAGAAAAAAAACAAGTCCACGACAGCAGGAATGTTGTATACAAAGTGTAGATCGGATTAGAGAGACAGTAAACGAGGTTTGTAGAAAAATTTTCAGGTATATGACAATAAAAATAAATGTAGAAAAAAATTCAGCACTGAACAAAGTCTTATACTCAAGAGGAACTCTTATACGTATTTATAAATTAGGTCAAAATTATATTTAAAAAAAAAAAAAGAATTGAAGTGTAGAAACTTCTACTCACATTTAGGATTATTATCATTTCTATTTAATTAAATTATTTAAAAATTTCGAAAAACTAATGGACTAAAAAGTTCCCTATAACACTCAAGTCTTGCAGCAAGTATATACTCTTATACTCGGGCTTTACTGTTATATTACATAAAAGTCTTATACCAACATGTACAAGGATATTTAAACAAAATTTCTTACAAGAAGAATAATCGATCAAATCTTATAACAGGAACATTACTAACTTCTTATACTCAAGACATTGCCTTATTATAACAAATACCTTATATCAACTTATATTAGGATGCATTAAAACTAAATCCTCGAGCAATGCGGAACTTTTAAATCAATTATTGGTTTTAAAAGTTCTGCTCGATACTCAAGTCTTATATTCCGCACGTCAATCAAGTCTTATATCAAATATGTTGTCTTATACTCTGGCTATATTTTTATTTTTAGGAAATTACCTTATATCCGTATAAAAGTCTTATACAAACATATACATTTAAAACTTAATTTCGACCAAGTGGAACATAAGGTTCCCACTGCTACTTAATTCTTATAACAAGAATATTGTCTTATACTCAGACTAATTTCTTATACTAGGATTATTTCCTTAGAGTCAAATAAAAGTCTTATACTTGAAAATATTCAAATATAAACTTCGAACAAAAGCAATAATAGACTTAAAAGTTACGTTAAACACTCAAACATTACACCAATTATATTGTCTTATACCCCGGCTAACTTCTTATACTCTGTAAATTACCTTATATCTTTATAAAAGTGTTATACTAATTTATATGAGGAAACTTTTAAATACAATTTCAAATAAAAGTAATAATTGACCGAAAAGTTTCAAACGCTACGTAAGTAGCGTCTTATGCTCATGTCTTATACTAAGTATGGTTTCTTATATACAGGATATCCTCTAATAGTTGGCATATATTTTATTATAAAATAAAACTATTATACCAACATATACAATGAAAATATTAAATATAATTAAAAACAAGAAGAATAATCGATTCAAAGTTATTAACTGATACTCAAGTCTTATAAAAAGAATATTATCTTATACTGTAATCCCCTGTACTTCTTTATACACTCTTATACTATTAAAATATTATTACTCCCATATCATTATATCTATTATACTGCAATCTCGTTTATTTTAAATTAAAAATTCTCATCAGATTAAAGTTACTTAAATTAAAGTTCCAAATTACACTTCAGTTTTATATCAAGAATATTGTCTTATACTCCGGCTTAGTTATACTCATAGCCTAATTAAAGTCTTATACTAACTTATATTAGTAATTATTTATTTAAACAATTTCAAGTTATAGAATTACTAGACTAATAATAAAAGAATAAAATACTATTTTTTTATATTCAGTTTATTGTCTTATACTGGAACATTGCTCAGAAACAGAATTTTTTATACTTAGATTATTGCTTTATTATCAGATAAAAGTCTTATACTAACATATACAACGATATTTTTAAACATAACTTCGAAAAAAATGAATAATTGATAAATTATTACGAATTATGCTCCAGTCTTATAACAGGAATATTGTCTTATATTCAAATAAATTTCTTATACTAAGGATATTATCTTATAATAAAGGCCTTATTCCAACTTAAACTATTATATATATTTTTTTTTAAACAGTGACCGAGAGCAATAATCTATTAATAGTAAGTATCTAATAATAATCTACTAAAATAAATATCTATTTAAATATTGGAAATTATACTGAAGTCTTATACTAAGATTATTTATTATCTTATACGAAGGCTATATACTTATACTAAAATTGTCATATTTTCAAGCATCTTATACACTCTTGTGCTAAAACTTTTGTCTTGTCCTATGCTTACCATCTTATACTATAGTAGTCATCTTATAATCGATCATAATCAAAATATTATTTTATACATCATCTTATACTCATTCTTAAGTCTTATATGAAACCAAAGTCTGAGTATAGAATAGTCGTCTGAGTTCAACATTGTGGTTCGTGTATTTGACTGTGTTATTGAGTATAGGACTTTAATAAAAATATAGGTTAGTTTAGGTATACGACTGTGTGTCTATGAATAATGCTGTTGTCCGAGTATAAGCTCTATTGTGGTCTGAGTTGTAGACATTAGTATGAGTATAAGTATGTATACTATATGTGTGTATAAGCCTGTAGTCTAAACACTAATCTATAGTATGAGGGTAGAACTGTTGTGTGAGTATAAGACAGTAGTCGGAGTATTAGACTATGGCAATAATATAAGAATTTAATATGAGCATTAGGCGAAAATCTTAGTATAAGAGATAAGTGTGAGTATAAGACTATATTTTAAAAATGCGATATTATTAAGAGTGTAGCATTATGCAATGAATAAAAGACTTCAGCCTGAGTAAATATTGATGCCTGAGTAGAACTGTAGTGTGGGTAGGATAACGTTGTTCGAGTAGGCGAAAGCAGTTTTAGTCTAGTGTGAGTATAAGACTTAAGTATGATTATGAGATTATAGTCTCAGTAGTAGCCTAAGTTGATAGTAGCCTAAGTTGTTTGTAGCCGGATTGTTTGTAGCCAGATAAAATATGGGTATAATACGTTAATATAAGACATTATTAAAAATATAACACTTGTCTCAATATAAAGCATTGAACTGAATATTAGATGGTAGCCTGAGTGCAAAATTATAGACGGAGTATTGGGTAGTTTTGTATTCTAATTAAACTCTAATCTCATTATATGTCTTTAATAACTTTTATATTTTCCAATCCCTTAAATACATATAACTTCGTTCAAATCCACAAATCACTGGAATTTTCTTTCCTAACCCTCGTAACTTTAATGCATTTAGAGCATGAAGCTTACATATAGACACGTACATTCAACAAACAAATATTCCAACAACACAGAAAAAAAACCTACAACGAAGAAGTCATGTAGTTGAGGTTGCTTAATACACTCCATATTCTACTATGTTGCAGCATTAGGGGAAAAATGCAAGTGGCAGTGTAATGTTTATAAAATGGAATTTTTGTAAAGAAGCTTAGTTTTTTTTTCTGCTCTCAGTTGCCTATAATTTTTTCTTGTCCCCTCCCCTCTGCAAGTACATAAAACTGGGATTTAAGGTATATGGAAAATGGATTTGTGGTTGTGTCTTTCTATCTGTCTGTCCTTAAGTCTGGCTGCTTAGTTATTTGTTTGTTAGTTTGTGGCACAAACCTTTAAATTGACAAGGGAATTGCAACACCCAGTTAACAAACAAAAAAAAAAAAATAAGTATCAAAGTATTCAAATGTTAAAAGTATTTTTTTTTTTGTTAAATACGATTGAAATATGCAGGTCTGTATGTATGTTAAAGAGAAGTAAAGGTTTTGTTAAATGTGACCTCATTAAAATAATGTTTTTTTCGTTTTTGTTTTTTTTTTTATTTTTTTTTGTTATAATCTAAAAGAAAACGAAACGTAAACAAATAACAATTGACAAAAGTACAAGTAGTTTGAGTTAAAGAGATTAAGTATGATGCAACTGAAAGCTAAGTTTAAGAAAAAAAAAAAAGACAAAGGGTATAGAAATTAAAAAAACCCGATGACAAACATTTGTTATAATAAAAAAAAAAATATATTTTTTTTTTAACTTCAATTATTGTTGGAGTGTTTATTTTCAAGCTAATGTCTTATATTAAGTCAAATGCCTTATACTTAAAGTATTTTGTATTGTTAAACTCAGACCACCATATCATTTAGTATTACGGCCGATGCTTTACACAGAGTCAACTGTTATATTCTTAATAATGTCTTATATTAACGTCTTATACCCAGACTTATACTATCAGACTACAAACAACTACTCAGAATATGGTCTTAGGGTCATAAGTTTCTCATACTCAGGCTACTATCAACTATTTAAAATTTCAAATTACATTAGGACCAAAATCTTATAATCATACTTAAATCTTATACTCATACGCGATCATCAGTATTCTGCTCAGATATCGGTCTTTCACTCAGTCTCAGACTATAGTCTTATACTCACACGTATGTCTTTTACTAAAATGTTCTCCAAATGCTCATACTAAATTCTTATACTATTGTCATAGTCTTATAGTCAGATTACTGTCTTGTACACGGACATCCGTCCTTCACTCATACTACATACTTATACCCAGAATACAGATTTTAAACACACTATAGACTCACTACTAAAGTCTTCAATCAGACCGCAATAGTGAATTCAGTCTTTATACTAAAACTACAGAGTTAGTCATATTCTACAGACTTATGAACTTCAAATTTATATTCACATTAAAGTCTTATATTCAAACTACAATCTTATACTGGAACCCCATGTTACACTTAGACGACTATCCTCAGACTTCGGACTACAGTCTTAGACACCGACTTCTTGTTTATCCTCTGATTTTTGTGTTATACTCTGACTTTTGTGTTACACTTAGAAATTTGTGTTATACTCAGACTTTAAAATGATACGCAGACTTAAGTCTTATACTCAGACTTTAAACTGATACTCAGACTTTAGTCTTATATTCAAGCTATAGTCTTTTACTCAGACTTTCCTCTTATACTCTGATTTTATCTTATACTCAAAACTTATATTCAGGCCTTTATATTTGCTTAGACTTTTGCCTTATACTCAGACTTTTGTCTTAAACTCAGGCCTTTACATTATGCTCAGACTTTTGTCTTATAATCCGACTTGTATCTTATACTCTGGCTTTTGTCTTAGATATTTACATACGCTTTGACTTTTGTTTTATACTGAGGCTTTTGTCTTATACCAAGACTTTTGCCTTTTACTCAGACCTTGGTTTTATACTAAAATTTTTGTTTTATACTTAGGCTTTTTGCTTGTACTTAGACTTATGTGTTATACTCAGACTTTTGTCTGATACTCGGACATATGTCTTATAATCAGACTTTTAATTTATACATAGACTTTACTGAGGCTTTTGGTATATTCCCTGATGTTTTATGCTCAAATAGATACCTTATGCTCAGACTTCTGTATTATACTGAGACTTGTCTTATACTTGGACTTTCATGTTATTCTCAGACTCTTGTGCTATACTCATACTTTCGTCTTATATTCAGACCTTTATCTTATGGTTAGACTGAGACTTCTGTCTTATATCCAGAGTTTTGTCTTTCACTCACACTTTTGTCTTATACTAAGGATTTTATCTTATACTCATACTTATGTGTTATACTATTGTCTTATTCTGAAGCTTTTCTTATAAATCTTTTATACAGACTTATGTCATATATTTAGACTTTTGTCTTCAACTCAAACTTTTATCTTACAGTTAACCATTGTCTTTTACTCAGACCTTTGTCTTATACAAAAATGTTTGTTTTATACTCAAGCTTCTTGCTTATAGACTTATGTATTATACTCAGATTTTTGTCTGATACCCAGAATTTGTTTTATAATCAGACCTTTACCTTATGCTTAGACTTTAATATTATACTGAGACTTTTGTCTTATACTCTGATGCTTTCTACTCAGATAACTTATACTCAACCTTCTGTATTATACTGAGACCTTTACGTTATGCTTAGATTTTTGTATTATACTGAAACTTTTGTCTTAGATTTTGGTTTTTGGTCTTATACTTAGACTACTCAGACTTTATGTCTCAGACTTTCGTCTTATACTCAAGCTCTTGTCTTTTATTCAGACTTTTATCTT
>MINK01174127.1:3679-32342 GCA_001735545.1 Phormia regina | reverse complement strand
AATTTCCATAAGAAAAAAATAGTAAACCTTTATCAAGCATACATTATTTTTTGTGAATGCGGCTGTAAATCTTAACGGTATTTTAAAATTCGTAAAAAAGATACAATTTTATATAACCCTTCGCTATATTTATGTCAAATTTTAAGTTGGATCCTCTATTGATTTAGGAGTTATGAAGCAAAATATAAATATAAAGCAATTTTTTGTATGTAAAATTTAAAATATTAAAATTTTTTGAAATTATTTTATTTATGAACACATGTTAAAAAAAAAAAAAATTATAAACAAAATTTTACCTCAGTTTATATTTTGTTACATAACTTCTGAATTAAATGAGTGTCCAACATTTTGCACAAGTATGAAGTAGAGTTTTATTATATAGTATTTTAGAAAATATCGTTTTCAGAGATATAATAGTTAATTTCTTGTAAGTCTTATTTTGACCTTTGAACTTCCGATGCAAAGTTTCATTTTTAAGGTAATGTCCTTCTTTTTAAAATTACACTGAAATAAAATGAGAAAGTAAAAAAAAATTATAAAAACAAAATCACAATTTCCGGAAAAAAAACGAAAATTTCAAAAATGTTTTCTTCACATTTTCGTCTATAACATCATGCAGATTTTGATGTAAAACTTTTAACAACGTATTACAGATTCCTAAATTGCTTCTCATTTGTATATTCCTGCTTTCCGATTTTAAAAAATATGGGCTGAATATTGGATTTTTAAAATTAATTTTTATTTTTAAGTCATCTCTATGGAGATACCTCTCAGAAAAATATAAATTTATTACACAGGAAAAATAAAGTCTGTTAATCTATTTATTAAATATTAAAATATTTAAATTACTTTTTTATTATATCAATTATTAAATTTATCAAAATTCAAATTTTCTTATATTTATTTCTAAAAATAAAACATTTTAATGATAAATTAATTAATAAATTAATCAAATATAAATAATTAATTGATAATTTTAATTGGCTGAGTTTCAATTAAAATGCATTAGTGGCAGCATTTTCTAGGTAAAATTTTAATTTAATTTGTTCACAGAAAAATATTGTTTATCAAAGTTAACAACTTTTTAATTACGTTTTTAATTGTATCAATAATTAAATTATAAAAATTTCAATTTTCTTATATTTGTTTCTAAAAATAAAACCAATAATTTCAATTAATTTTTTAATTGATTTAATTAATAAATTAATCAAATATAAATAAAAATAAATGATAATTTGAATAATTGAGTATACATTATTTCTTTTCTTAATAAAATAATTGAATACAAATTATTCTTAATTGAAATTAGAATTTAAAATTTTCTATGTAAAATTTGAATTTGATTTTGAATAATTTTTCTAATTTTTAATAAATAATAAATTCTGGTAAATAGTTTGATTGAAATTTTTTGGAAAGTTTTTTTTCTATGTAAAAATAAACCATTTTATTGACTTTTAACGATTCTTTACTGTATCAATTAATAAATTAATCAAATATAAATTCATAATAAGTGATAATGTCAATAATTCAATATAAAGTTTTTTTCATAGGTTGAGTTTCAATTAATAAAACAATTCAATATGCATTATTAATAATTGAAATTAGATCTTTTTAATCATAAAAATATTTGATTTGGTTGCTATAAAATTCTAATTAATGATTTAATTAAAAGTTTTCCGAAAATATATATTTTTTTTGTGCTATAATACTCCTATAAACTCAGAATTGCGGCAAGAAAAATTGCTATGTGTGAACCCAGGCATATTTGATGTGGCTATAAAATTCTGATTAGTTATTTAATTGAAATTTTTTGGAAAATGTTTTATTTTTTTCTGTATAATAAAAATTAATCAAATCGGTCGAAAATATTAGGTAATTCAAACGCAAATAACTAGAAAAATAAAAATAATATATATAAAATAAGTAAGCATATATAAGCATTTCAAGTCTTACAATAATATATAAAAATATTTGTTTCGGACTAGAATCAAAATTTTTACAAGCTCTACTTTGTCGGTGGAACTCTACTTTGAGCTCCTCCCCTGAAGAGCCCACTGGTCTCATCACTTTTGTTTGAAGTTAAGATTGTTTAATATCTCGGCAAATACATATAATTTGTTTTCATTAAATTTTATATAAAGATCTTCAGATTTTGCTTTTTTTATGGAAGGATCAGGATTTACTCAAGGAAATTGTAAACAAAAAAATATTTTCCAGTATAATAAACCCTACAAAAAAATAAACGTGAAACGCAAAAAAAAAAATAAAAAAATAATAATAATCATTTCAACAAAAATTTAACTAAATTAATTCGAAATAAATTTTTAAAAAGTTAAAAATTTTATAAAATTTCATATTAAACAAAAAAAATGTTAAATTCAAAATTTGTTCTTATTAAAAGCACATCTAATGAATAAATTCTTGGATTAGATCTCAATTCAAGTCAAGTTATTTTTTAAATTCATCTTCCAAACTAAATTATATAAAAATTATATTCCTGTACTATTTAAAATCCTTCTTTGTACAAAACCCTAACACAAATAGAAATTCGTATTCAAATTCTATACTCATTATGTGTTACTAATACTATTAATTACTTTTTGTTCAGATCCGTTCTTAAAAGAACAGATATAAAATACAATTTTTCAAAGATGTATACATACATATTTATTATTAGCTAAAATTATTTAAAGTATTTAATACATTTTTTTATGTCAACAATTTGTTCTAAGATATTTAACCCTAGAGTATGGAAACGTAAGTTTCAATAACACACATGTATGTCAATCAAAATAGATTTTATATTCTCAGAAATATTGAAAGTAGTAAATCTATTTATAACAAATATAGTAGAACTTTTCACGCATAAAATTTAAACTTTGAATTATTTCTATTAATATCTACATTTGTATGTATGTGTACAAATTAACATTAAATTATTAAATGTCCTAAGGACAGGGTTAAATGTATCTTAGATACATACATAAATATAGATATATACATACTATATATCAGATAAAACAACTTTTCAAATGACAACAAAGTTAAGTTCACATTACTACAAGTGCTTGAGTGTATTTGTATTAATCAAAGCTATATAGTCAACAGTTGACAGGAGGGCAGAAACCAAAACATAACAACAATAAAAGAACAAACAACAACATAAAAGATCATTCAACTCTTTGGTATATGAATACTAACAAACAACAACAATAAAAACATTGATACCACTACAAGGATCATAAAGATATAAAATTTTAAGAAGAATCATGAAAAAAGTGGCAACCAACACTGTCCATTTTTATATTTTTTATATCAGATGCTTAAAAGAATAATTTCATATTAAATATATATTTTTTATAAAATACTGTAGAAAAAAGCTTTAAAACATATTGCGTTATATTTAAATAATATATAATATACATTTGTGTTTTAAAATTGTATAATTTTTTTTTAATTTATTTATTTTTTTTGCTTTATTATCCTAAAATATTTGTTTGATTATTTCTTCACATTTTTTCTAACGATTTAATTCTTTTAGTATTCTGCATAGAAAACTAAATTACAACATCAGTATGAGAGAGAAAAGTTCAAAACCACAATTGGCTATTTTTAAATCTAAAATAAACATTCAGCTGCCATAAAAAAAAAACGTATACAATGTAAAAACAAGAACAAAAAACAAAATAGATAAACACTATGATCATGATGTTATTATTGTAATACATATTAAAGAAGACTCTGTAAGTACCTGAGTGAGTTCAAACACAAAACTTAGTTTACAAAATGCATCTTACATAGTTAAGTTTTAAATTGTTGTTGTAGTGTTTTTTTATAGCAAAATGTAACACATGATTGAAAGGAAACAAGTAAGAAGAAAGGAACAAATGCAGGTAAACAAAGCAATATCAAAAATTAGAAGAATAGCAGCATAATGTTAAGCCAGTCTTGTGCAAACTTTAATACAGATAGGTTACTACTTTTTTTGAAAGCAAATTGAGTAAAAACATTTCAGAAGATGCAGTATAAAATTGTACTATTTTTTTTAGAAATGGTTTGTTTGATAATTTTGTACTTAAAGGGATTTTTTCACTCAGAAAATGGCCTTTGAACATAACAAAACTTTTTTTATTTTAGAAAACAATTTTTTATTTCATGATTGTTTTTTGGTCAGAGCAGTTTTTTTATAATGTAACCGAATACATTATATCTAAATAGTGCCATTAACCCTTAAATCATACTATTTTTTTTTAGACTTTGGCCAAACACTAGAGTGTCCCAAAGAAAGCCCTGTTCGAGATTTCGATGCGTAAAAATTTGCTTAACCCTCCGTCATGCACATGTTCCGATAATCACGTACGTAGCACATATATCTGGCCAGATACACTATGTTTTTCAGTACATTTATATGAAAAATTTTATATTTTAGTGATAATATTACATTGTCATATTGTTATCACCCCAGGCAGATATGTATTTTATATTTTTTTTTTTGGTTTGTTCTTAGTATATGCTAAACCACCTACCCGTGCAAAAAAATTTAATAAGAAATAAAACAAGAAAAAAATTATTTTTGTGTTTAATTTCCAAAAAAAATGTTGTTCATTCGGTTTTCAATATTTAGAAGAACAAAACGCAGAGAAAAAAAATAAAAAAAAGTACCAATTAAGTACACTACTCTTCATACAAAATGTGTTTGTATCTGGTCTGATACATGCGCTACGATACGATGTTTGTTGTTTTTTCATAAAACGATACCTAACAATATTTGTAGAGAGTACCTGGAGACTCAAACCCCTAGCCAAATTAGATATATTTTTAAATCACAGTTAAATTCGTAAAATATCTGGACAGATACATGTGCATGACGGAGGGTTAAAACGAAAAAAATATTTTAAAAATTGTTAAAATTGGACTTCAGTTCTTTAGCAGCGATTAAAAAATCATGGGTCCCATTTATTTTGGTTACAAACTGCTTAAACTTTTTAATCGAAATGAGTATCAAAAAATTTGTAATTTTGTGCTGCACAGAAAAAAGTAAAAATCGACTTCAATTATGAAATTGTTAATATTAATTATTTTTTAATTGAGTTTGCTGCAATAATCAAAATGATAGTATTAATAACTACAATAATTGATTTTATTATTGCAGTTTTTTTCTCAAATAGCCTTCCACCTATTTGAGCTAAAAACTGCTGAACAGATAGAAAAATTTTTCATTTTTGTTTAAATTTTTTAAAAACTGTCAATTTATTTCAAATATAAATGTAAACCATAGAAAACAACTAGAACTCCAAATTGCTCACAAAAAAATTGTCAAAAAAAAAAAAAAAAACTGAACTCTTTGTATGTATTAGTAAAACTTTTTCAGAACAAATTAATACGTGTGAATAGAGTATTTTTTTGTTTCTGAGGGAATGAAAAGAGAAAAGTTTTCTATGATGTAAACCAATTCGAAAATTAATTACATTAATAAATAATATAATTAAATATCAACACAAATTTAGTTAATAATTTTATTAAAAATAATTTAAAATATTTTTTTCTGCGTGAAATTTTTTTTTTTTTTTTTGCATGACGGTGGACCAACATTTTTGAGAAATTTTATTCAATATTTTTTAATAATTGACTTAAAATTACGAATTTTTTAATACCCATTGCAAAACAAAACTCAATATTCATGAATATTCAGGAATACGCGCTTCACCTCGTCGAAGGTGAACCTTCACTTTCACCTTTCATTATTCGATACATTCTAAAATACTTGTGATGATTTATCGATAAATACTGTGAACTTTTTGTCGTCACTAAATAATTTTTTAAACAAAGACAGCTGATTGGCAAATTTATTTCTCATTTGTGAATGTAAACAAAATTTATAAAATCAATTAGTAAACAATAATTTAATAATAAACATTTTAAAATGGATTCAATTGTGTTTTTTCTTAATGAAGACCAAGAAAATCTAAGAAGTGTTATTAAGAGTTTAAGATACAATGAACATATTTTCAATGAGTGATAATAGGTAAGTTTTTAAAATATTTATAGACTGCTATTCTAATCCTAAAATAAGTTTTAGGGAAAATTTTAGAATAAACAAGAGGCATTTAAATATATTTTGTCAAAAATAGAAAACGAAATTACTCTACAAAACGGTTAGGATGTTTGCGCCCTATAGACAAGCTGGCAGGAATTTTTTTTGCAGAAGAAAATTATTTTTTATTGTAATTCTGTATTACAATATACATTTTTTAAAGCGTTAATATTGCCGCCGAACAAAAATAGCGAGAAATGTAGTGAAAAAGTATTTCAGAATGCATAAGAAGTGAATAAAAACATATGTTTTCTGTTTGCACATCTCTAATATATATGTTTAGTTTTATAAATACTTCTCTAACGTATTATAGAATAGAAAAAGTGAATGATGACTTCCCGAATATACATGATTATTTTTATGAAATTAGTTGAAAATTATTTGTCGATTTAAGGTATAAATATTTAGTTCATTATGCCAAATAACTAACTTAGGCTGTGTTGATCAGTAGAGATCACATAAAACAATTGCTTTTTGGATTCAGATAGTTTTAGGAATTTTGACACCGATTCTTAAGAGCATATTATTTTTTCATATTTTAGGCATTGCAGTATATTTTGAGATGTTTTCCTTTTATAGAAAATTTGTTACCAATTTAAATAGCATCTTTTATATTTAAAAGCATAACTTTAAGTATTTTAAATATTACAGCATAATTTTTTAATTAAAAGAATACCTTTTTTCTTCCCGAACCAGGTTCGGGATTGACGGAAAATAATTAAATTGAATTTGTAATAATTTATAACATGTACATATTTTTCGTCACCTATTTTGATCAAATTCACAACAAATCAAAATGTCATTAAAGAAAATAATTCAGATATTTTTCAAAGATTTCTAGATCAAAAAATTGCTTCCGAAAAAAGTTATGAGGCAAAACGTATGTATATTAAGATTATTTTCGAATGCACTTCCTAATAAAAGTAACAAAATTAATAATAGTAAAAAAGAGTATAAAAAAAACAGTGGACCCAAAATATACTGATCAAATTTTATATCCTAATCTAAACAATAAAAAATATTTCCATATTTCTTCCCTATAATTGATGTGGTCAAAAATAGAAAGCATTCAGATAATAATTTATAATACAAATGTATATAGTTTTTAAGATAATTTTCTTTTATTCGTATTATATTGATCTCGTGATTATGTTTACTTCGAAACGCTTATTTTTTAAAACAATATTGTTGAAACAAATTATGGAAATTGTTATATACGCAACACTTATTAATATATAGGATTTAATATTTGATTTATCAAGTGAAAGGATTTTTAAAAGCCCTAATATTTTCCATAAAGTCTGGAAAAAATCTATAAAATTTCGAAATTTTTTGCTTGCAATATAAAATAACATTTCCATTAATAAAAACAACAACACCAGTAGTGTAGCCAGATTCACAAAAGGCTGGTTAAAAGCCGGGTTAAAAAAGCGGGATTTTGGTAAAAAAGCTGGTCATTAATTAAACAAATGTTTTTTCAATTTTGTTAGGAATATACATTTTAATCATATTTTACTTATGATTTGTTTTTGTAAATATTGAGATTTAGGAAACTTCCCCTCACTTTAAAAATTGTTCATGTAAATTGTTTTTGTTTTTCAAAAATTTGTATGGATATTTTTTTTAAAGTGAGGTGAAGGTATTTAGGAAATAAAGGGGTTAATTAAATTTTTTAATCTGAAACTTTGTAACCGATTTAAAAAAGTAGTTTTTATTAAAAAGATATTATTTTTTTATATATTTAATATTTATAGAATATATCACTATTTGTACTTGGACAGCTTTTTTGCGAATTACATGTTCATTCAAAATGTGAAAGAGTTATTCATAAATTATTTTTCTCTTTATACAGAGTTGTATTGTATACAGAGTTGTATTTTCGATCTGATGGTATTGAGTAATTACTTCATAGTATTGAATACCATAAAAAAGGAATAAAATAGTTTTAATCTAAAGTGAAGAAATTTTAGAACCTCGGTTATTGAATTAATTATTATAAAAATTATAAAAGTATACGGTATCAAAACTGTTATTTTATTTAGCTGGACAAATCTGTTATTTTATTTATCTTGACTGCACACTGGATAAACATCAAAAAAGCTCGAAAATCCAGCCGAATCCAGCCAGAGATATTATGTTTTCTATTAGAGCAAAATTATTTAATTAAATTAAGAAGAGTGTACTGGGTCTTAAATACAGTTATCCTTGATTTTTTATTTCAATTTTCCAAATTTTTTAAATAAATTTTATAAACTGAATTTGCTTTATTTGTTTTTTTTAGCTGCCAATCAATTATCCAACAAGACTGGTTTAAATTAGTTGAAAGTTAAAGCATTTTGGGGAAAAAGAAAACAAATGTTAGAGTGTTAAAGCGCAAATATTGATTAGAGGCCATTCAAGAAAAAAAAAAACACATTTAAAAATTCAACAGGAGGATTAAGAAGAAAATTTTGTAACAATACCGTCGTAGGATGAGCATGAGAAAAACGTCGTAAATTGAAATTAAATTGACTCAAACGACGTGCTCCACCCGGACTATGAGGAGCATGTAAATCGAGCATTTTATGAGCATTATCACCATTATTATTATCCGAAAGATCATCAGCCAGATTTACCACAAAACGTGGTAAGGACGGATGAAGATGGAACAGATGATGTTGGTGATGATGATGATGCTGTTCGTGCTCATGCGGTGATGTTAAATCCGCTTTTAATTCTGTTTTTTTGTGGGTACTATTTGAAATGTCATGATGGTGGGGAGTAATAGTATGATGTAGAATATTTATAACAGAATGTGATTTTGTTTTAAGAGTTGTTTGCTTATGAAGCTGATGTTCATGATCCTTCTCATGTAGATGCTGTTCATCTGATTTAGTTTCTGTATCATCTTTGTCTTTTTCCGTTTTATGTTCTCTTCGTTTTTCACTTTCTTGTTCATTCTGCTGCTCCTCCTCATCTTCATCCTCATCAGCTTCAAATAAAGGTACCTGTAAAGTATTTGAATCTCTAATACCAGTATCATGTAATCCACGCACCAATGCACTTATTGTGGGTGAAAAGTAGCGAGTACTTTGATTTGGATTATAAATATTTTGATCAATTTTTATGTCACTGCTGCTGGTAGCAGCTTCAGTAATAGATATTTCATTTTTAGAACTTTTGTTTGTGTTATTTGTTGATTGTATTGGAATTAATGGTGATAACTGATTTTGGGTTTGAGACGATTGTTGGTTGGGTTGGTTTGATTGTTGTTCTTGTTGTTTTCGTATATTACCATCATCATCATTCTTCATGATTTGTTATATACAAGAAATTTTAAAGTGAAAGACTTTTTTGTTTTTGTTTTTAAAAAATTCTGTTTTTCGTTTTGACTTTTTTGGAACTCTTATAAACAGATGTGTCATAAATTTGTTTCATCTGCATTATAAGACAAAGGAAATGACCAAAGACAAGTTGGTAAGTAAATAAAAAAAGAGAAATTAAAGAAGATTTTATATTTATCTTAAGGATATTCACAGTCTGGCTTAAAAATGTCATAAATTGAAAGTAAATTTTTAAATACAATTAGGGTGAAGTCGATTAAATCGAATTTAAATTAAAATATTTACATCAAACAAAAATGCATAATGAAAAGAAATCATTTTATTTTAAAATTAAAAATTTTGAAATTAAATTTTTATTCTTAAAATTTGGAAATTAAATTTTTATTATAAAATTTTGAAATTAAATTTTTATTCTCAAAAATTTGAAATTAAATTTTATAAATATTAAAATATCTATGCATTATAAATATAAAAATAGTTGATTTATACTTTCAATGTCACTTTCATTCTAAATGACATTAAATAAATTAACTGTAAATATTCTTAGTATTAGTAAGAAATTAATTAAATATAATAAAATTAGTGACATTAAGAAATTATCTTATTACAATTTAGAAATAATAAGTGCAAATTAAGTCATATATTTTATAATATTTTTAAAAATTAACTACTTAATTATAATATTCTTTCTTTCAGTCTGTAATATTAATTAATAATGAAATAGGAAATAATTTATGCTCTAGACGTAATAAAATGAATTTATAAATAATTAAAAAAAAAAAAAAATATTATAAAATATGTCTTAATAAATAAATATTTATTTATTATTATGGTCATTTAATTCTCATACATATTTTGTCAACAAAGACGTCACTGTCTTTTAATTCTTAAAATAAATAATTTAAATGTTAGGCATATTAATAATGTATTATTGTTTTGACTTTCAATTTTGTTGTACATTATACTTAACTATGAATTAATTAATTTTACAATTACAATTACTTTAATAAAGATTTATTTTTATACATTTTTTCTATGATTAATTAATGTTATGTCTACTTTTTTTATCTACAAAAAACATATTACAAAAAAAAAAACAACAACAGAATCACATGAATTTAATTTTGACGTTTGTTTTTCCATGTCTTTAATTTATTGATATTCTGTACAAATCATTGTACAGCTAAAATGTGTATAAACAAATAGAATGAAATCAATAGAATTTTGTAACAAACAGAAATAAATTGTATTAATCAATATACATTTTTTCCGTTTTACTATAGTGTAAATAACGCATTTATTTCAATACATTGTGGTAGGTAAGGATTTAATATTGTTAAGACTTCTAACATTTCAATGATGTGTAATTTAATCAAATCTAGAAAAAAAATGATGAACTAACAAAAATCAAATAAATACATATTCTTGGAATAAACTTTTTTCATAATTCTTTTTATTTATGATAAAAAAGTGAAAAAACGAGAAAAAATATATAGTAGGTAAAGAGCGATCGTATGATACCCTACACCAACGGTTCTCAAAAGGGGGTCCGAGACCCACAAGGGATCCGTGAGGATATTCGTAGGGGGTCGCGAAATGTAATGTAATGTTAATGTAAATATTAAATTAAAATTCCACACGCAGAAAAAAAATATGGTTCTGGTGACCATAAACTAAGAGCAACATACTATGATTGTAATNNTTTTAGTGAAAATTTTAATTTTAGTGAAAATTTTAATTTTAGTGAAAATTTTAATTTTAATGAAAATTTTAATTTTAATGAAAATTTTAATTTTAGTGAAAATATTAATTTTAGTGAAAATTTTAATTTTAGTAAAAATCTAAATTTTTAGTAAAAATTGCGGAAATCTTAATATTTTAATGAATTTTACAGATTTTATTTACAAGATTTTTATTTACTTTTATTATTAATTAATTCTTCTTCTTTTCTCTTTAAGAACTTACCCCCATTCTGCCTTTAGTAAAATTTATTGCCATAAAAAAGATTTCTTTTTGTATATGTATGTGTGTGTGTATTAGAATATATATAAAAATTTTATAACATACAAGTAAGAATTGATTTTATATCAAATTAATTATTTATGAAGATAAATAAAAATGTATATTTTTTTGCTAAATCATTGTTAAATAAAATTTCAACAAATAAAATCATAAATTCTTAAAAGCAAAATCTTAAACACACACTACTTTAAAAACACTTATGAGTATGTATATAAATGAACATACATATGTATTGATACAAAAAAATCATAAAATATCTAAATAAATAAAAATGAGTGAATAAATTCATCCACATGCATTAAATCCCCTTAAAAAAGAGAAAGAATAAAACAAGTTAATACTACAACTCGTTTCAAGGATAATGAAATCAAAAGAAAAAGGTCAACTAGATAAAGACCTTGTGGTTTTAATTCGTATTTTTCTTTTCCAGGAAACAACTAATAACAAACAGGTTTTCCTTTTTTTTTCAAAAATCCCTATAAACAAATAATAAAAAAACAAGTCCATTTATCTTTTTTAAAAGATGAGGACCAAGTTTATACCTTTTTACTTTAATTTTGTTTTAGTTTTATTTCTTGTTGTAGATTATTAAGTTTATTTCTTTTAAATTTTAGCTTTATTTTAAGCTTTTTTATATTCAAAACATAAATCATGACCAAAATTGTATTAATTTTATATTTTATTTAATTTGTTTCGGTTGTTGTTATATGTTTTTCCTGTTTTTTAGTTAATAAATTCATATTGTTGTATATAAATAAAAATAAGAAAAAAAAACATATGACCATTGTTGGGTCAATTTTCTCTTTTCTTTTTTTCTTTTTGGTGTTTCTTTGTTTGCCAAATATATCCCTTTTTAAATATGTTACAAATATTTTGCAAATACAATTTCCGAACTTTAGTTCTTTTTATATAAAAATCTACTGAATATCCGTTCGGGGTTAACACATACACACACACATACTAATGTGTTTATACTCTTAAATATAGTACATATGTATATGAACATAAAAAAACGCTTTATAACCTCAGCATGAAGCCTTTAACAAATTTGTTTTTTATTAATAATCAATAAAAAATAATAATAAATACAACAACTAAATGCCTCTTAAATACATGCTACAATATGGCCAACAAAATCTGTATTGTTAAAAAAAATGGAAAAAAAAGCAGAAATATTATGAATATTTACTTATTCAAGAGAATTTTACGAAAAAAAAAGAGATTTTTCATTTTCAATTTATATTTATAAAGGAAGTAAATTCAATTTTATATAAAAATAAATGTAGTATTTGTATTTTTTTTATGAATAAAATAAAAAATCTTCAAATTAAAAAAAAATACCATAATTTTAAATTATAAAGCTGTTACTAGCAGCATGTTTAAATCATTTAATAGATCTTAAATATAATATTTATTAACTTTATAAACTTAATTTACATTTGAAAATTTTAATTATTTTCAAATTGTGTTCTTTTACAACTTCATAAGTATTTTCATCTAAAATATTTTATAACCTTGAAATTGTTAGTAGAATTTAAATTAAAGAAATGTCAATAATATTTACAATAAATTTACATTTTCATTTCTTATTTAGATCCCCATTGGCAATGACTGGCAATCAAACATTCAGTTTCTGTATTTTTTTTTTACTCTTTCTTTCTTTTTTATCAAATGGTATAATGCTATTGATGGGTGTGAGTTAGAAATGGTTTTGATCACATTTCCGTAGCACAAATAAACAAGTCGAGAGTTATTGCAAAAATCACCAATATAACAAAATGACAATAAATAGAAAAAAAAATAAAACTGAGAAATAAATAAACAAAAAATAGTATAGAATCCACATAAAGGTAGTAGAGAATTTTATATGCTCTTCACTGTAAATGATAGAATAGGTTCTACACATTGAGATATCATTACGACCATGAGCTATGAATAATTTTCAAACTTAGCGTAGTTATTCATATACACTGAATCAAAAAAGTACATAAATACAAAGAAAAAGTTAATTGTTTCAATGACTTTGCGTACTAATTAAAACATTGTATTGCCATACATTAATATTAGCATTAAATGTTCAAATTTATTGATAAAATTTTAAATCAATGAACGCTTTCATTAAGTAAAATCAATAGTTCTAGTGAACAGTACATGGCTTTCAATTAATTCATATATTGTCTCAATGAAACTGTACATTGAAAATAATTGAATTGTTCTGTATTTTTGGTTTTTATTTTATTTAAAATTAAATATAATATTCTTAATATAGTTGCTATAAATACAATTCAACGTTTGTGTTACATTTCATGTTTGCTTTGTCATTTATTTTATTAAGTGCTTTCTGATGTAGCGTTCAAAACTTAAACAGTTTATAATCTATGTTAATAAGACAAGTAAAAATCGACTTTAATTACTAATTTGCTTATATTAATTAATTTTTAATTTATTTTGCTCTAATCAAAATGATAATATTAATAACTATAACTGATTTTGTTTTTATTTTACTTTTTACTTTTTTTTAACATAATTTAATGAAATGTTTCATTGATTCTTCTTAATTAAAACAATGTATTAATACATTGAATAAATAGAGTTAATGTATTAATACATTTAATAAAATAACTAATTTACTTCTTTTAGCTAAAAATAAATTTAATGACTGATTTCAATGTAATGTTTACAACAAAGTTATTTTTTGCATTGAATTTAAATGAATCTTTTCATTGAGACAATGAATTCGTATATTAATTTAATAAATTCTTGAAAAAAAAACCAATAAATTTCATTTAATGTAATACATTCATTAAAATTACTTTTTTCAGTGTATATACAACAGGGATGATAAATGATATTTTTAGAATTGTACTAAATTGAAATTGTACTTTTAGTGCCGTAATTGTACTTATTGTGTCCAATAATTTACAATATTTCTCGATCAGAGTATCTCTCTTTGAGTTCTCAAAATTGGCAGCATTATTATTGTAAAAAGTCAAAACCAAATAAATACACAATATTTGCAATAAATAAATATCGTTCAAGTTAGAAAAGTAAAATCTATGTTTGACTATAAAAAGTGTACTGAAATTAAGTGTATCAATCAAGTCTCTAACAGGTTTAATTTACAAATTATTGGATATAATTGGATTTGTTACATAAAACACATATTTAGAAATATATAAAAAGTAGAAATAAAACTAAGTGTCACAAAGTCAATAAATAACCAAATATATCTCTACTATAAGTAACACCTAAAAAAAGAATGAAAAAAAAAATACGTTGTTGTATAAAAAATTTCAAGTCCCCAGCATTAATTTTAACAACAGCAGCCTTAACAAATAAAGCTGCAGGGTCGTAGAAGAACTTTATTAGAATTTTCAAAATTCTATCAAAATAACATAAAGAAAGTAGTTTCCTATTTCCTATTCCTATACATATATACGTAAATATCGTGGTAGCATTATAGAGAATATTATTATTTTATTCGAAATATAAATAAACACACACATATACGTCAGTAAATTTTTCTTGAGGCATAAACATTTTTTTTGCCAGTATTTTTCTCAAAACATATTTGATTAAATATGATGACAACAATTTCAATAAATCCTTCTAAGAAAACATACATATTTGTGACATGAAGAAGACTTCAAACCTCCAGAGTTTAAGTGTCAAGAAAAATAATGAAATGAAAATGTTTTAGACGTCTCTGACAAATAAATAAAAATCATATAAATATTCACAACAACATCTGTGACAAGCAATCACTGACATTGTGTATAAGTTTTTTTTATTTATTTATTTATTCTTTGCTGTATATATGTATGTAGGTAGCTATGTATGCATGTATGGAAGTGTGAGACCAAAAATGGGTTTTGTTTGGGAATTATACTCAACTGCATCTTGAACTGAAGAAGCAAACAATTGTCAGTAGACCAAACAACCAACCAACCAACCAGCCAGGCAAAACCAACAGCTAAACAGACGAATATTTAATGGTTGATTTATTTATTTCAAATTTACAACCAAAAAAGTTTCATCTTCACACAATAAAGGATCTTTTCAATTTCTTTAATAAAGTAGCTTTGATTTCTATTTCAATAAAGCTAAATTTTTTCCCCTTTATATCCTTCTGTTTAAGTTTAAGTGCGGTTGTCAAGACAATACTTAAAAAAAAACTGTTTAAATTAAATATTTATTAACTTTTAAGAAACTTAAATTAAGGTTATATTTCTTTTTATATTTAAATGTATGGATATGTATTGCCAAATATTCGGTAAAAGTTTTTTAAGCTTAAATAATGACAGACAAAGCCCAAAGCCAAAAATTAAAATAAAAAAAAAAAACAAGACCAGGAAATACATAAATTCTTGCCACAATTATTTGCGACTACAACATTTCACAGTAAATTCCTATAATTCTTATTGATGACAAGCCCGTTTTTATTTTAACTGTTTTGTGCTCCTTGGCGTTATTGTAACAAATTTGTTGTTACTTCTGTTGTCTTTTGTATAAAACATAATTTAAAATGGAATTACACTTAAAAAAAATAAATAAATAAATAAGATTCTTGCAAATGTTTTGTAATGGTATTCAGTTCCTCCCATTGGTAAATTGTTAGTTCAGCGTTTCCATTTCCGTTCCCTTTGCTTTATCATTTTGTATTTTATTTATAGCTGAAGTACAAGTAGTTGAGTAGTGAATAAATGGAATTATTATTTTTTTTTTTTTTTATTTTTTGCTATTTGCATTAGTGTACAACAATCAATGCCCTAATGACACGCAATAGTAGAGAAGAGTCTCAACAATTATTATATTTGTCAAAAGTATGTTTTACACTAAACCATTAGTAATAAAATCTGTCAAAAAAATATCTGAGGGAAAAATATATAATAAGGAGAGCGAAAAATAAAAATATGCATTCCATTTTGCTGGTGTCTAATTATAGTCCACTCTGCTTTAGTACCGCCAAACAGAGACAACAAGGCAATTTGCGATTTCAATGATGTATGCATGTTAAAGTGATTTTCGAAAATGGACTTTATATGAAAGCAATGCATAATTGTTTATCTATGTTCTTAAAACTTGGCAACTCGATTCACTTTTATATAAAAATTCTTTTTGTCAAATATTATTGAAATAGCGATAAAAATTTTAGTTGCCAAAATACCTATTTATTCCGGGGTATATTTGTATAAGAACTATATGAAATAATGGGCTGATCATAATCCATTTAGATATGCTTCGTTCTGCCAAAATTTCTTTCTTTAGCTTGTACACAAGGTTTACATGGCCCGACAACCAGCCAGCTAGACAGATGGACGGACATCGTTAAATTAACTTAGAAAATTCTTCTGAGCCAATTGGTACACTTTTAGGTGGTTCTTGTACATATGTATTCAAATTTAAACTAAATGGGTATAATACCTTTTATTGAAATAAAACATAGTTGGGATAAATATAATGTAGTTGAAAAACCAACATTCATTGTTGTTAAAAACAATATATACCAAGAAAACATGTTAGATATACTAAAAAGTTTAAATAATATGTTTATTTCTAAAATTTATCGTTATCGTAATAATGTTTTTTTTTTTTTTGCATTTTTATTATATTTTGTTTTCTGGTAAAAAATAATATGTTTCAATTAACCATATCGGAGTATTTATTTGTAGTTACCATAATAAAAGAAAAACTTAAACTGAGTATTGTTATATTTCTTAATTGTCCTGCAAACATAATATTATTGCCGCGATATTAACACAACTATATAAATTTAAGCAACTTGGGATGTATTTTAGTCAGAGTACTGAAGATTTTTTTGTTAAAAAACTAAATTTCCAAGAATTTTTTATTTTTTATTTTTTTTAATTCACAATTTTAATAATTTTTGTAAAATTGAAAAAAAAATTCTTGTAAAAGTAAACTCTAATTTAGGGGACACAAGGCAAAGGTTGTTTGTAATTATTTTAAGTTTCCTTAGTATTATACTAAATGGTGTTTTCTATTGAATAAATCTAAGCATGTATTTGTGGATGTATGTATCTGTTAAATATTAAATCAACACAACCTTTAGTATCTATAAATAATGTCTCTATAGGAATTTATATTTTACTTTACGTTTTAACATTTTATTTGATTTTTTTGTTTAGTTTTTATTTGTTGTATTCTATTCTATTTTTTTCGCTTAGTAATGGCCCCTCCATTCACTTCAATATTTAGCAACAAGACAAAAACGTTAAATAAGATTTTTGTTATTTTTTTATATTTTTGCATTTATTATAAGCTGCATTCAACAAATACGACTACACAATTTTAGTAGTCATCATCAAAAAACAATTGTCATCATCACTAACACATTTCTTTTAGAAGAAAAAAAAAATCTAACAAAAATTCTAAATTTATTTCTAATGTCTTTTTTTTTACAAAAAATTAATGTTTATTTTATACGGGATTTTTTAGAGTTTTTTCTTGCTAAAAGTAATAGTGGGTTGTTTTAGATTTTGGTCAACAGAATGAGAACAAGTTAAAAAAAAAAAAACAAGTTAAAATGAAATAATTTTATGTACAATTTGTTAGTTTAAAATGCTAATGAAGTAGATTTTTTTATAACATTCCATTTCCATTCAGTTTTTTTCTCTTTCTCTCTCTCTCTCTCTCTCTCTTACTTTCTTTATTATTATTATTATTATTATTATTATTATTATTATTATTATTATTATTCCTTGTTCACTTTTGTGTCTTCATTTCAATTCTTTCGTGACATCAAACATTGAACTGAAACCTCTAATAGGATTGTAAATGTTTGCATTTGTATTTGTAAGTATCATTTGTGAGTGTGTCTGTATTTATATTTCTGCATAGTTAAGAGAAAAGATTATGCAAATTAATTTTGTGTGAATAATTGTCCTATTTCGAAAGAGTAGTGATTGAGTAAGTGAATGAATGAATGAATGTTAGAGTAGCTCAAGTGTTTTTAAGTGGCTTTTTCACACTTTCATGTTGATGATCTTGACTTTAAAGTTTATTCTAATTCGTTTGACTCTTTTGCTGACTTGTATTTTTTTAATAATGCTTTAATGTTAAGAACTTTTTGTGATAAACATATAATTTGTAAATGAGCTTGTGGAAAAAAAAATTAATTATATCAAAATTATTCAATTAAAAACCAAGAATTTTTATTTAATTATGGTTACAAGATGTCATTATGAAACGTTTTTTTTTTCAATTTTAATTTATTTGAACATTTTATTTGCGTTGGTTTATTATCACAAAATGAACAATTTTATGGCAAAAAAAAAAAAAAAAAAAAAAAATACACTCAGAAACATTATATATTTTATTTGTAATTTTTCTTGATATATGAGAATTATTTTGGAAACTAGAGTGAATTCATAAATGCGATTTACAGAATTTAGGACTTTATGATCACTTGTTTTCAAATCTTCAGAAAAAAATACGTTATTATTAATTAACTTATAATTAACTTAAAAAAGATACGATTTTTTATAATTATTTTTTTTAGTGTTTTAGTTCATAACCAAAAAAACAAAAAACCTTTGAAAGGTTTTCAATATAGCGACAAGTGAAAATATATTTACACTCTTCACCACAATACCAGGCATTGTTTAGGGTATCTGTATTTTGTGACACAGAAAAAAAAAAATTTTTAGCTATCAAAAATAAGTTTTTCAGANNAAACGTTTTTTTTTTCAATTTTAATTTATTTGAACATTTTATTTGCGTTGGTTTATTATCACAAAATGAACAATTTTATGGCAAAAAAAAAAAAAAAAAAAAAAAAAAAAAAAAACCTTTGAAAGGTTTTCAATATAGCGACAAGTGAAAATATACTCTTCGCCACAATACCAGGCATTGTTTAGGGTATCTGTATTTTGTGACACAGAAAAAATTTTTTAGCTATCAAAAATAAGTTTTTCAAAAATCATATGTAATAAAGTAAAGCATTATATTAAAAAAATATATTGTAATAAAAATGATAATAAATATAGATGCTCTAAGCACAAAATTATTTATTAAAAAAGTAATTTTATTATTTAGTTTTCCTCACGTACAGTTCATCTAATATTCGTATTAGTTTTACTTTTGTAAATTTTTATTAATTTATTATTAAAAATCAATTGAAATGTTGAAAATAACTAACTTAATTTTCAATATTCATGTATGACAATATGGTTTTCAATATTTTCTATATGTGTTGGTATGTTTGTGTGTATAAATAATTGTATACATATGTGTGCATGAGTGTATAGAAACGAATCACACAAATGTTCGTAGACATGTATGAGAGTTGTCCTTTAATAAAGTTTGTTGTAGTTTTTGTAATAATTTAACAAAATGAAATGTTTTATTAAATCTGAAATGCTATGGCGGCTGTGGTAACACCAAAATGTTCTATATACTACAACATACATATTTTAAAGCAAACAAATAAACATCAGCAAGGATACGTACATACATACATATATACCAATATATTTACACATACTTGTGCATAGTGGCAAAACCAAATACCAACACAAACATAAAAGAACACATTGATATACATACAATACATACATACACATTTACATATATGTATATACATATATATTCGAATGTCTATATACATTTGTTAAGTTGAGTATATAGTTTATAAGAACTATATACCTACATACATATATATAAATATACATATGTATGTAATATTGTATTAGCAATAATAGCCAGAAATACCGCGTTATAGTAGCAGCATGTTGTAATCATGGTTGAAAATTTGCGGTAATTTAATTATTTTAATATAATATACATACATATATTTTTATAATTTTTATGTATTTTTCTTTTATACACTAAAAACATTTATGCATATGCATACATATACACAATACGTAACTTGTATACATAAATTTATACAAACGCATATAAATTCATATGAAAGTACTGGTCATATATTTTTGCACATACACATCAATACATATGTGCATATGTATTTTATTTTAAATGTATGTTTTTAATATGGCCTTGTTTTTATTTTTCACACAAAAAAAAAAATATATTTTTTTTTAAGTTAAAAACTACCCCTTTGGCCAAAACCAACATAAAGTTTTCATTAATTACATTCACATGTTTATACATACGTACATGTTTATAGATATGTATGTATGTTTATACAATGATATACATAAATGCAGTATGTATGTAAGTATATACGCATACCCATTCATAAAATCGTATAATTGATACAGTTTGCATATTTTTTTATGTTTGTGGGTGTATGGGTGTAACATGAAAATGTCAATATAAATACATAAGTACATCTGATGCAATTTAACTTGTTTAGTCATTTATTTATTCATAATCATGTCTTAATATTTACATGAATATTCCTTTATAGGTAAATCCAGATAATTTTAAATTTTAAAAGCAAATATTATTAATTTTAAAATATTAAAACATTAATAATTTTAGAATATAACTCAAAATGCTCTCTGATTTCTTAAATAAAAATAAGAAAAATTAATTAATAAATAAATAAACATTAGAACATATTAAGAGCAACATAATATTTGTTTATATCATATTAAATATAATATTTTTAAATACATTTATCAAAAATTAATATTTTTATTTAAAAATTTGCTTTTAATAAAATAAAATGTAAAAATTAGTACGTGAGCAAACTTTATGATTCGTATCAATACATAGACAATATTAAAAAATATTGAATAGAATTAAAACCCTAATTTTAATTGATGATTTTAAATTATTATATTCATATGCACAATTTAGTTGTTTTCTGTGCTTTAACATCTACATTTAAATATATTCCATGTAAATTACACACATTCTGCCAATATTTATAAATTTTTCAATAAACTTATTTATCATGGTGTTTAAATTGATATAAATTTAAATTAAATTATTTTAAATGAAATGTGTATAATATTTATTAGACACTGGTTTATGTTTGTTTTTGTTTTTGGGTTTAAATGTCAAAAATCTTGGCTTTAACTTGAATCATTTAACAACTGAATATTTTACCTTTTAATGAGTTGATGTTTTTTTTTTCGCATTAATTTAGTTAAAATCAAAAAAAAAAAAAAATNNTTTTTTTTTTTTTTTTTTTTTTTTTTGCATTAATTTAGTAAAAACCAAAAAAAAATCTTTTGTTTACAATTTGATTTGATACCGGTTTTTATTGAGATTGTTTGTTAAACCTTTTCGGCTTAGAAATGAAATTTTAGAATAATTTTAATTTGTTATTTAGTATAAAATATGGAATTTTGTTTTTAAATTTTAACCAGTTTTTTAATAAAATTTTTTGTTTTAAAAATGGCGTTTGAATTTGAAAATTTTAAATTAATCCATAGGTCTGAGTTAATATTTTGCAGCTAATTTATTGCTTGTGGGCTTTTCATTTTCATTGCTATAACAAAAGTTCAGAATATTTTTAAAAAATTTGTTTACTCAATAAATTAACAAAATCGATTCATTAGTATCCAAGATATCAGCCAAAACGTATTTTTAGACTTTAGAAGGTGAAATAAAAATTACGGGTATATTGCTTAATTTTATTTGAAAATTTCTATATTTTTAGATCAAATAAATTTGTCTATAAAACACCGAGTTATTTGTAAAACTATGTTTTAAATTCATTTAATGGCAGTTTTGCATATTGTTGTTGTTTTTTAAGTTTCTTTCATATAACCTTTTATATTTTAAGGTCACAAGTATTTTAATAAAAGTTCGGTTTTTTAATCAAGTCCTTGGCAATTACTAACACATATATCGGCCAAAATGATTATATGTTTAAGCCTTTCTGAAGCCTTAAACAATATAAGCTACGATCATTCTTTTTGTATAGATCTATTACAAACATTTTTGGAATTTTTAATTCAATTAATTATTTTATTATCAAAATAAAAATTATCAAAAATAAAAAAAATACCTTTCTAAATTTATAATACAATCATTTATAATACAATATGGCTGAAGAGGGCTCAGAAAATAATATTTCAAATATAATTATAATAAAATTATTAACTATTTAAACAAATTCAAATTTTATTTTATTATCCATTAGTATCTGGACTATCGGCCAAATAGATTTTTTAGATTTTTTTGCACTTTCTATAACTGTTCAATATTTAAGGTCACAAAATATTTTAATAAAAGTTCGTTTTTTTAATAATAGCATATTATCATATAAAATCAGTCCTTGACCATTACTAGACGACAGTATATCGCCAAAATGATTATTTGTTTAAGCCTTTTCTTTGAATGCCTTAAATATAAGCTACGATCATCTTTTTGTTATAGATTTTTGGTAATTTTTAATACAATTTAGTCATTCCTAGTATTTAATCAAAATACCTTTTTTTAATTTTATAATACAATCATATATTATACATAATTGCGCTGTAAAGAGTGCTCAGAAAATAATATTTCAAATATAATTATAATAAAATTATTAACTATTTAAACAAATTGCGAACATTTTAAAACTTTAGTATCAAAATATTGGAGGAGTAAAATTAATCCAACCGTTTTAATAGTTTATAAGTTACAGTCTTAAATATACCCAGAAAAAAATTAATTAATTTTATTAACAAATAATTAATTAATTATATTGTTTATTAATATAATTAACTTGTTAATTGGTTTAATTTTTTTTTTAACAAATTGGCAGCTTTCAGAAAAATATAAAGAAAATTGAACGATTTATCCACAAAAATATAGAAATAATAAAATTAATCATTGTGGTTATTAATATTATCAATTTGATGATTGGAGCAAAATCAATTAAAAAATTGATTAATATAACCAATTTCGTAATTGAAGTCAATTTTTACTCTTTTCTGTGTATAAATCGTTCTCTAGTTTTTTTGCTTACAAATTCATAAATAACTTCGAAAATACTAAACATGTAGAAAACGATGTTAGGAACAGCTTTGTCAACTTAGTGCTTTTTAAAATTTTGGACGCGGAAAAATATTGAATCAGTGCTTGGTGCTTTTTAAAAATTTTCAGTTACACCAAACTTTTAATGGGACAAATTAACATCACCAAAGCTATTAAAATTAAAATACAATTTATTTATTTGTACTGGCATCAATATATAAATAATAAAAAAAAATATTTCAGTGCACTTTTGGGAAAATTGCGCGTTTTTTTTTTTAAGAACGCGGACCATATAGATACCCTGAACCCACCATTTCCCTTGTGTACAAAAATCGGAAGGATCCTATTATCGGACCATATACTGTATTAATGAAAATAAAAACATAATATTGAGGAAATATTGGTCGATATTTAAGATTCACATGTATTTGGCACTTTTTGTGAATTAACGAAATTTGGGTCTGATTGGAAGCTATTGGTCAATTAATGGACCGTCTAATAAGATTTTGCAGGGTCACTGTATACTTGTATAAATTTTATATGTGTCGAATATTAAACTAATATTAACATTTTATGGATTTTGCACTTTTAAGTGATTTTTCGAAGAGGCGTTTTATGGGGTATGGCCAGTATGGACCGATCTTCATAAAATTTGGCACATGGATTTATGTTATCTAAAACTTATTTGTGTTTAAAAAATTTTATTAACTATTTTAATTTCTAAAGGTATTTTGAGTGTTAAAATTCTTATTCGTGGAGAACATTGTATGGGGGGCTAGGTGAAATAATGGGGCGATTCATGACCACATGGAATAGGCTCGTCCTTGTGCCCAAAAAAAGCATAATGTTACCAAAATTTCATAAATCAAATAATAATCATACTAAATTGCGACCTGTACTAATGACGCACAAAGCTTTCTTGGAACAAGCCAAGCCAAAATTGTAAAACAGCTGTTCTTACGAGTATACTTTCTAATTATACTATGGTAGGATCATAGTCAAATTATGGTAGGAAATTTTTTTCTCTGCGTTACAATATTTGCACAAACACATAATACCCCAACCACCTTTGGTGGTGTAGGGTATAAAAAATATTTCAGTGCACTTTTGGGAAAATTGCGCGTTTTTTATAGTTTCAGTGCTTTTTAAAAATTTGAAGTTATTTTTATAACAATATTTTTCACCGTTCTTGAGTTATGATGAAATATACTCGTGTAATGGTATTAATATGGATGAAACATTAGACATTTGAAAGACCTGACGATCAAAACTGAAAGCACAATTATATCCATCAAATCAAATCAAACTATACTCCTCTAGCGGAAGATTTTATTGCGAACAATGTTATTAGTGCAAGTGAAAAAAAAACTTAGTTTTTTGTGCATATTTTGAGCAGTTTGAAGAACGATTATGGTTAACTTTAGAAAAAATTCAAATTTACTAACACAGTTCCAAGAAATGATTAAAAATATATAGTTTTAGGAATTAGCTATTTATATAGAATATACAGTATATGAGAACATAATTAAAAAAATAATAAAATTGTAGTCCGCAGTTGTGCCATTTTTTTTTTTTACATATATTATCTTAATTTCAGGCCCATTGTACTTGTATCTATAAAAAATAAACATTTTAATTAGTTAAATTTTTTTCTGAATAATTAAAACCATCTATAGAATATCAAAAATGTGTTAAAAAAAATAAAAGCAATAAAAATAAAATCTTTATTGCAATTAATGTTATTTTCATTGTTAAAAACTAAAAAAAATCATAAATTAACTTAAACAATGTGTATTTTTTTTTAATACATATTATTTTCAACGTTTAATTGAGACTTTTCAACAAGTTCATCATATTATTTTTGTATTAGTGTAACCATAATTATAAATTGCGAATAATATGAGTTTGACATCATAGAGCATAACAACAAACATCAATATAAACAATAAACAAATTTAACTTTTAATACGATATGAATACGTTTTATATGCTAACCAGTCAGAATGCTAAAGTTTAAGTTAAAAAAAAAATCAACAACAACAACAACAACAACAACAAAAATTGTGCTTAAATTGTGTATAAAGTTCCATTTTTTTTATTGTGTTTTTGTTTTCATTATTGTTATTGTTATTATTTTTATTTCATTTTATTTTTTTAATCGGAGCTCAAAAAACCAACACTAGTAAAACAAACAATAACTATAACAACAACAATAATATTAATCAAAGCAGCACTAGTAGTTATAGTTGTTGTATTTTTTGAGGCTATTAACATTTAAAGAAGATCTTTTTTTGGTTGATTGTATGTTGTATTTAAATTTTTTGGATTTATGGTCACATACAAACATACATACATTCATACACTGATACATGTATGTAAAAGAAGAAGAAAAAAATAATATAAGCACATGTATGTATCTATGAGTATGAGAGTATATAACAAGTATAAACCATGACCTTGAGCTCCATTTCAATGGAAGTGTAACACAATACAATATAAATGAAAAACTACATACAAATATGTACACATATGTATGTATGTTTCTACAAATACGGAGAGTCAAGTCATTGAAGCAGTAAATAAACCACTTTTATTTCTTTATTTTTCATTTCAATTTGTTTATATATTTTTTTTAATAAAACGAGAAGCATTGTGAAATGTATCTTGTAGTTATTAAAACATAAATGTTTGTATATATGTATGTGTAAATGAATACATACATAAACCAATCTACATGTATGTATAGTTTAAAGCCGGAATACACTACAATAACAATAATGGTGATATTAAAAATGATGCTGCATAATGCTAAAAAGCTATAATAATATTACAACGTCATAGCAGCCAAACCTATACAAAGACAAAATCAATAATCATAATCAATAGTAGTCGAAATAGCGGCTTCAATACATTAAACACTTTTATACTATTATATACATATAAACTTACATTTAAGCTTATAAATATGTATATGCACATATGTATTTATGTACAAAATATGCATTTATATGCACTTTTTAAATATTCCAAAACAAAACCATGCATTGTAACTCCTCTCTGTCACAGTTGTGGAAATAGTAAGAGCATCTATTCATATTCATTTGTCCATTGAGTTTGCTGTATAAGTGTGTAGTTTTGTGTACATGTTTCATTATTGCGAAAGTGCAAAATTCTATTACAAAATTGTAAAATTAATGAGAAACGAGTTTCATGTTTTTTTTACAGCTAAAGCTATAGAGGACTTTATGCTACCATTGTGTCGGCGTGTGTATGCATTTTTAATTTTAGGGTCAATAATTATGTAAATATGTTTTTTGTTAATTTTCATTGTTACCTCGTTTATGGCCGCATTACGAAAATGCATTTAGATGCTGTTATTTGTGAAATGCATTTTTTTCTCTCTTTCTCTTTTGGTATTTTAATTTAGACATAACTATTACAAAATTGTTTTATAATAGATTTATTCTGTTTAAAACTTAATTTCATATATAACAAATTATTTATGTTAATGATAATTTTATTGGTTATAATAAATTATTTAAAATATATTTTCATACACTGTTTTAATAAATACAGCATATGGTGTTAAATAAAATGTTCTGAGTTCAATTTTATCCATAAAATATTTTCTAATCTAATATTACATTAATTAGCCAACAAAATCGTTAACAAATATTTATAGAAATGTTATATACAAATTATATAAGTCAAGGACTAATTTTAAAAATATTATATAAAATGGTGATTTTATTATTCACGTCTTACTAACTCCGTGATCTATGAATTTATTTCTTAATGCAAAATTTTATATAAAAAAAATTAAATAAATGCACAAATTTATCCTTTGACACAAGTAAAAATTATGTAATTGCTATCAAAATTGTCTATATCCTTTAAAATCTTTGACTCAAAAACTTTGAAATATTTTCAATAAAAAAAATAAAAATAACCCACGATATGAAAATATGGAATAGAAACTATAGTACAAAAGTTTTAATAAAGAAAATCTTGGTATTCAAAGTTAAAATTAACTGGCAGTCATGCTGCTTCTTTTACGCTTAAGAAAACTTATTTAATAAAAAAAGGTAAATGAATAAACGAATCAAAGTGAAAGATGCGGGGACATATCTTCCACGTCTTTACAGAATGACGCTAGACAACCCTTATATTCTTATCGTTTTCTATTCCGGCCTAAAAAAGTATATTAAACATTTTATTTTTTAGAAATAAATTTTATGTTTACAAGAATCAAAATTTGATCCAAAAATAAAAAATATGTTTTAAAAATATTTATTTTAATAAATTTTATCTACTATCATCTACTACTCAAGCTAAAAACATCTTAAAAACTCTACACCTGTAAAATGTAAAAATCAGAAAAAGATTGCCAATTAAGAAATGTATTAAATCAATTAAATAAATGATTGCATGAATTAAAAATTTAAATGATAATATATCTAAAATATACAAGAATTTTGTGTAAATATAAGCTGCTAAACCAAGAATAAGATGTAGGACCATAATATGCTATATCGCTTGGCAGTGTTACCAACTGCCCACTTATTTTAGCCCCCTTTTTAAAAGGATATTAACGGATGACTTTTTAAGACTATGTGCTAAATGACGACATTAATTAATTAACAAGACTTTTAATTCATTAACAAATACATATAACCAGTGAAACCACAATATGTTTTCTGCACCTATATGCAGTAAAAAGCGAAAAGTTAACCCTCTAAAAATGAGAAAATATGCATTAAAAGTTTATTATAATTTTTCATTTTTTTTTATAAAATTGAAAGAAATTTCAAATGCGATAACAATTTAATTCTTACCCCTGCGTCATGGCACATGTTCCGATAAGTCACTACGTGCGCATGTATCTGGCCAGATCCACTATGTATTTCAGTGCAATTATTATGAAAAATATGCTATTTTAGTGAAGAATATTACACTGTTATATTGTTTATCACGCCAGGCAGATATATATTTTTTTATTTTTTTTTTTGTTCTTCAGTACATGCTAAACCTCTACCCAATGCAAAAAAATAATGATAAGTAAAAACAAAAAAAATAATTTTTGTGTTTAATTTCAAAAAAAAAAAAAAGGGTGCAGTCAGTAGATATATGTAATGAATGTGAAATGTGTTCATTCGGTTTTGAAATATTTAGAAGAACCTAACGCAGAGAAAAAAAAATTACCAATAAAGCAGTACTCTTTATATAAAATGTGTGTGTATCTGGCAATACATGTGCTACGTATACGAATGTAAAGAGGATGAAAAGATCCACATAAATTTTGTTAGTTTGTTTTTTTATGTGG
>MINK01174126.1:0-13230 GCA_001735545.1 Phormia regina | reverse complement strand
AATCTATGTGCCAAATTTCATCAAGATCGGTCCATAATTGACCATAGCTCCCATATAAAACCCAATTTGGGGAATCACCAAAAAGTGCATAATTACATCTGAATCTTATTATCGACATAATGTTATGCAATAGTACATTTTTATTTTCCACTTAATACAAGTATAGGTCAAAAATTCGCTCCTTCCCAAATTTTGGTACACATAGGCAATGGTGTAGGGTATCATATGGTCAGTCTTGACCGACTATACCTTCTTCTCTCGTTTTTCCTGAACTACTTTGGACATTGATAGATTGTTATTTTTGGAATTATTATTTATTTTGTTTTAAATCCAACAAACATTTTCTTTAAATAAGCGATCAAATATTTATAATAGTGATGTAAAAATATTCTTTTCGAAATGATATGACATTATCGAATGCCCGGTATTCGCTATAATATTCAAATATCCATTCATTTTGATCGTGGAACAAATTCTAACACAAGGAGAACCTATTTGGAAATCTTCATATTTTGAAAAATTAAAAGCACATCATTAGTGATGATTGCACCTTAAATTTACAACTTAAAAATATTAACTGTTCGTATGCGTAACAATTTTGACATACAATAGTGTAATGACGCGTTGCATTCTTTATGCTCGCCACAGTATATTTAAATACATAAATGGAAAAATTTTAGAAATTTTCTAAAATCTAGAAGTAAAAAGAACTACTTTATAACATCCTCAGAAGTAGTGGGATCACAACCAATTCTGACACCAATGGAGTGCTTCTAAATTCGCTTTAAGGAATGTTTTAAAGAACTAGTGCTTAAAAACTAATCTGTATCACTTTTGAGAACAGATTATCAAAGGACTTAGTATAACTGTTTAAAAAAAAGTTGTATAATAAATTTCACAAATTCTAAGAATTAAAAAAAGTATTGGGTACTCCAATAAACCACAGAACGATATAATACGAAAACGGTCTTCGGTGCTGATTATAATATCATATTGTATTGCCGAAAACGATATTATTATGATATTGAAATTTTGAAAAAAAAATTTTTTCTTTTATTTAAAATTTAAAAATTAAACATTTTTTAACAAACAAAATTTTACTATCGTTATTTTTGGAAATAACAAAACCGAAAACGATAACATAATTTTATGAAAAAACGATATCTTAAGGAAAGGAATACTTTAGTCCGTAAAAACTATCTCCTATAGCACTACTACTGAATGCGATAATTTCGAATAAAAAATCACTTATTTCAGTACTAGTGAAATAACATAATAAAATGTAATCATAATATGATATGGGATAATAAATTATATGGAATATTTATATCTTTGAATGGATTAAAAATCTAATAGAAAGAAACTCAGATCATAACATTAAAAATTATATTGTGATCACTACAATTATATTTTTTCCTTTAGAGTAAGGAATTTCCGTAGATAATAAATATACTGATATAAATTTGTCATATTATGTTGGGATTTTTTTTAGTATTCCATATCGAAAATTTATCATAGTATGATCCGGCTTTAACACATCATGATCAGATTTTCTCATATTATGATTCTGTTTTGTTGTACATTAGAGTGCCCCGTGGAAAGCCTCTTTCGAGATCCCGATGTAGGAAAACCACTCTTGATCGGTAAAAATATTTTAATTTTTTATTTTTTACATTGCGCTTCAAGTCCCAACCAGAAGTTGAAAAATAATAAGTGTTATACACTTTTAACCGAAAAGGGTAAAAATAAAAATCGTTTGAGGGGTCTTCCTACAAATTTTTTGTCTATTACATCCCAGCAAAAAAAAGAACTGAAAAAGCTATGATTTTAACATTGTGTTGTCATTGGAAGGAAGTACTTAGTGGTGAAAAAGAGCTGCAGAAGTTATTTTTATAACCCATGTTTGTCATTGGTAAGATGTTATTCTTTATTACTTCTTTTTCATTCATTTTGAAGTACTTCCCTTAAAACAATGTTTATACAATTTTTTAATAAAACTTTATTTTGCCCTATTAAGTAATAATAAAATGCTTTAAAATTTATAAAATTTATATTTCGTTAGAAAATTATTACAAATTTTTTTCCGCTAAAAAATTCATTTATTTTCACNNTTTAAAATATGCACTTTGTTCCACTTTTGAAGTTGTGAAAATGTTCTCTTTTTGAAGAACTTCCACGTTTTTTGCTGGGATATTATTACAAATTTTGTCTATTAGAATTCTCTTCTCCTTTCTATCCTATAAAATCTGAATGGCGGCAAGAAAAATTGCCGGGTGTGAAAACGGTCTTACATGCAAAATAATTAAAATCTCTGGTAACATGTTTTAGATTTATTTTATTATAATCAAACATTTTTTCATTAATATTTTTTTTTTATTCCGAATTATAGTACCAGAAATACAAAGATTTTCTATTAACTCATGTTAATCCTATATTTCTAATACAGAAGTAGTGCCAAATTCCAACAATTTATTTTTTTGATATCTAATCACTGAGTACGAAGTCATGCTTATATTATTTCTTAAGCACAAAAAAATACACTTTTTCAAAATACTTTAGATCCAATAAAAATCACTTAAATTTGTCATGCGCCCGATATTACAATAAATCGCTTTATAATAATCTGAAAATCATTTTATTATAACTTGGTAACTCTGGTAAAAGCTTTTTTTTTTTAAAAAGAGTACAAATTCCTATACAATAATATACAATGCACTTTCAATGAATAATAAATATTCATCGTCTCTTGAAATGCACTCTACCTATATTTAGCTCATATAAAGCGGCGAAAACGATGGAAAAGAAAAAAAGAAAAACAAACAATAAATAATAAAATACAAAAAACAACTTGACAAGATAAAAATTCAATATTTCCCTCATATATAATAAATTAAGCAAACGATAAAAGAGAGAAAATAGAATTTTAAACAATAGCACTTACCTTTATCTCGAAATAATTGTATATAATCCGTTAAATTATTCTGCTCCAACCAAAGGTCGACTGTGGGCAGAGCAGGGTCGGCACGAAAACCATGTTGCAACAATATTGGATACTCATTCCAAAACAATAACACAAGTTTGACAAGTGAAATTGTAAACATGAGACTTAAAATCAATGCAATCAAAATTTTCATTGTACTAATTAACATAATCGTACGTATGAACTAATTGCAATGATGATGACGAAGTCGGCAGCAAGAAGTATATACAATGACGACGGCAGCAGCAACAATAAATTGGCTTTAATTATTATTCTACTAGTATGTATGGATTAATGACCGAACGACCACTTCTATTCAAAAACTATGAATGAATGAAAGAACTGAGTAGTTAGTGTAGTGTAACAACAACAAACAAAAACAATAATGGTAAATGGAAATAAACAAATGAACGATAACTTTTAAAAGAACAATAACAACAATTGTAATGAAAATAAACAAAATGTAAACAAAAACAAAAATCACATACAAATCAACGATTAAAATCGAACCAAGAAGCAACAGTGTTGTCGTCTCACAGACAGAATAATTTAAATATAAAATAGAAAAAAATAATGTTTATTTTGGCAGGTGTATTTGTTAGTTTGTAAAATAGTGTGCGTATAAGTTTGTTTTTGGTGTTATTGGTTTAACTAACTGCACTTTAGTTGTCTTTCTGTCTGTAATGTTTGCCAGTTTGCACGCGATTTCCTCATATATCTCAATGTGTTTTGTTGTTGTTATAAAAAGTCAAACAACAGTAAAAAAAACGAAGACGTTGGCAAAGTTTTTGTAGTTGTTGTTGTTAATGTGGAGTATAATAAATCGGTGGTTGTTTTGTTGTTGTTGCTGCTGCTGCTACTGCTCTGCTCTCTCGGTCGTGTGATATGAGAAAGTGTACAAAGTGCGAAAGTTTTAGTTGAAGTTTTGTTGTTGTAAATTCAGCTTAAAGTCAATTAAACAAATATCCACATTTTATTTAATTCACTTAAATTTTTTTGTATTTATTTTTCATTTTATGTTTGTTGTTGTTTTCGCTCACTTATATTTCTTCTTGTAAATTTTGTTGTATAAATTGATTTTTTTGTTTCTTGAGATTTATTTTTTTGTTTGTTTTATTATCACAGCTTTTTTTGTTTTCTTTTTTTTTTTTAAAGATATATTTTACACATATTTTTCTGTCACTTTTAACATCCGTTCTGTTTACCGTTACAATCCGTTTGTGTTTGTTTATTCCCGTTGCTTTTACAGATGTGATGGCTGGCTTATGTAGACTTTATATGCCTCCTCTCATAATGCTTAGTGATAAAGAGTTGCCAGACACTTGGTGAATAAGTGGAAAAATCGCTGATTTGATTTATAGCTTTACATTTTGAAATATAGTAACTTTTTAAGAGTTTTCTTTTAAAAATTTGTTGGTTCTTTTAATTCTTTTATAAAAAGTAGATATATTTAAAAGAAAAGAAATTAAAAATGTTTTTTTTTTAAAGTATTTAAAAGAAAAATGTTACTTCAAGAAAGTTGCAAAAATTCAAAAACTGATGTTATACTCGAACGTTTACTAAGCTAAAGTTACCGCACACATTAGATCCAAAAATCTTTTTTTTTCGAAAACAATTCAGTCACTTTTGAACAGTTGGAGATATTTCAATAAAATTTCAAATGGTCAGAGCTGAGGTGTTTTCGAGTTGATTTGGAGAAGTAGAGGGTTAGAGAGGTAGTCGGTGGCCCTCCAAAGTTACCCATCTAGTTTTATATATAAATAGTCCTTGTAAATTCCTATAAAAACTACATGTTTAGGTTATAGCTTTTATTTTATAAGCTATTCAGGTCTAAAATTAAATAAATTAATGAATTTATTTAATTTTGGGTGATTCTCGAAGGTGGGTCTTATATGGGGACAATGTGAAATTATGAAGCGATTTTTGGCACTACAATTTATATTTATATAAAACGTTTTTTGTTTAGAACATTAACTTGATACTAACATTTTAATAGGATTTATGTAAGCCCGTTTTAGTCTTATTGTCATTAAACCCCTTTTCCGGAGCGATATTTGTATAAAGGCTAAGTTAAAAAATGGACCATTCATAACAAACTTTAATAGGCTTCCTTGGACTATAAAAAACTGTTTGACAAATTTTATTAGTGTTCATAATAATGACCTGTAGTTTGATTACAAGATTTACGTTGGCGGACATCGTTAACTCGGTCGAGTAAGTGATTCTAAGACGATTGGTATAAATTAAAGTGGGTTTTAAACAAATAATGTTAGAAAAACCAAATCTTACTAATTTTCAAGATGTATTAATTACACAGATCGTCGAAAAAAAACCTTTCCTGAATGTGAATTCAGTTTTTCAGTATTGATTTTATATGAGTTTGTCTAATATTTCGCTCTATTGTGAACTACTGAACGAGTATATTTCACTAATCAAGACAAAGAGACTAAAAACGACAAGCCGCCCTAATATATTTTCTCTTTGCGCTAAATATTTTCAAAGCTATTTAGATATTGGTATAGAAAACAACTAGGCCCGTGTTCACACACATCAATTTTCCTTGCCGCAATTCTGACTTTATAGAGAGGGCGGTAAAGAGAATGTTAAAGTTTAGTATACTCTTCTCCTCTCTCTCCTTTAAACAAAAATTGCTGTGTGTGAACTCGGTCTAGAACTTCAACTTGCTCACAAAAAACCTAACTCAATTGTCGAAAAAAACCTAACTCTTTGCATTTGTTAGAAAATTTATACGTTTGAAGAGAATAACTTTTTGTTTCTGAGTGATTGAAAAGAGTTGGACTTCTAGTTGTTTTTGGGCAGCATAAAGTGATTCTTGCATAATTAACCATAAAATACTCATGTACTCATGTTTTTTTTTTATAAATATTTTTTTTATCGAAAAGCAATCGGAATTAGATGGAATTGAAATTATCTAATAGAATTTTAATTATCTATCTAAAACTGGGATTATATTAGTCACGCCTATAAAAAAATCAATCCACTGTTCCTTTTAATCCACTTATTTTTTTAAATCCAATTTTAAGATAATTTTCATCTGGATCTATCGTCTAAATCGGAAAACCTGTTCTCAAGTTATTGTGAAATACACTCCTATATTTGCCTTACTAAGGTCATGTGATTTATTTTCAGAAAAGGATACCGCTTTCTGAGTTTTTTTTAATTTAAAAAGTAAAAAACAAACGTAAAAAACATATTGAGGCGCGAAGACTTTTAAATTAAGTTATTAATTTAAAATGTTGAAAGTACCAGTTGATACTAATATAACATTTACACCAAACAAAAACTAATTGCATTTTATAAAAACCTAATTTTAAAAACCAGGGCGTTCACATACCTTTTTTTCTCGCAATGTGGTTTTTACTGACATATATCTTTGTACACATATTTCTTATTACATCGATTTTTGTATACTTTTGATGTTTAACGCATTTTTTACAAAATTTATAAAACAGATAAAATAATTGAAGAAATTTGAGAATTTTATTTTGTTGATTTCATATAAAAGCTGAATGTTCTGAAACCAACTTAACAGTCTGTATCATAAATAATTATTTTTGTAGTTTTTATTTAGTTTTCAATAAAAACTAGATGAAAGTGGTTTTTGATTTGTATGGAAAAACCAAAGAAATGCATGTAGTTTTTCAATCAAAAACCTAGTGAGGCTAAAAACTACTAGTTTTTGTTGAGTGTAAATGGCATATAAAGACCCATTTGGAAAAAAACAAATTTTTAATTAACAACAAAACTATTCTTCAAAGATGTACAAATTTATATATTTATATATATTAAAGTAATAACTAGATTAAAAAAATATTAATTCCATATAGTTTTCAATAAATTTTAAGTTTTCAAATGGTCGAATTTTTCATCAGATATTAATCTAAATTTAATAAAATTTTTCAAATAAAAACTAATTTTGAATAATAAAAATGATAATAATAATAATAACACAATTTTTTCATAAATGTATAAAATTTATACATTTTTTGAATTTTTATACATTTTTGAAAAAAAATGTGTTATTATTTTCGTGTACATCAAAATACTATAAAAAATAATGTTTATTTAAAATCCTTTTTTAAAAAGTTATTTTAATTAACATTAGAAATTAACAAGAAATGGGGTGAAACATGAGACTCTTATATTACCATTTGTTTAAAGAGTTCCCTTCTCATATGCGTAAACGATATTTGTAACATTTAGGATAGATTGGCTTCAATTGTAGTCAAATTTTTTATTTATTTTTTTTTTATATAATAATGTAATAGAAACAATTACTTATAATTTTAATTAAATTTTATTTCATTTAATTTTTTGAAACATTTTCCAACAAAACATATAAAATACTTTTGTACATCTGGCATCATAACATTTTGCTCTTATCCTCTTAGTGGGGGTTTCTCATATATTTTGCAAACTTTATTCTCTTAATAAGAAGTTTATTTGTGATTTTTTCTTGTTTTCTCCCCACACGTTTCTACTGGTGGTGGTGGTTTTGATATAAATCTCATGCATTTCAACACCCAAACAAATATAATATCCTCCTATCCTTATAGTCATGTTGTAAAAGTTGTATCGTGTGCTTTTTATATCCCATAAAAAAGGCAAGTAGACAGTTTGTCTTTGAAATAAATTTCAATTGATGATTTTTTATTTGCTAACATTACAGGACTTTGTAGATGGCAATGAGCAAGAGGAATTGATAAAAAAAAGTTTAAGAAAAATAAATACAAAATTACAAAAGAGAGATATGATATGTTATGGACATGATGAGAAGGATGACTGTTCTCATTTGCTACAGATGTACGATGTTATATACTTATTACGTCTGATGGCTCCACAGGTCTATTATCTAGGTTTTTTATAAATTATAAATGTTTATATGATTGTACTTGAAAAAAGACAACATGATACAAGTATATATAAGTATAATGTTAATATAATGAATGATTTTTAAAATGTATCTATTATTTAAATTGATCGATTAGTTTGTATTTAATGTAATAGGTTCATATATAAGGTAGATAATATTTTATAATAAATGGATAATAGATAATGTTTTGAAAAGTGCTTTATTTTATTTTTAAATATATTCACTGAAATTACTGTTATATTTATTATATTAAATTAAAAATCATTTACCAATCCCATTTATAGCGTGATTATTTTTAACAAGATTCTTTTCTATAGCAAAAAATCTGCCAACAAAATTACCTAAATCGAATATATAGAGAAGTTTATTGCCCAAAATATAATAATAATAACAAAAAATGTCGAAAGTCTTATCTAATTTCAATCTAAATAAATAAATAAATTAATTAATATATACTTCGTTACCTCTTCTTATTAAATAACTAGCTAGTACCCGGTGTGCCAGACAGATGTTTCCCGTGTAAAATTTGAAAATTTAAGATTTAATAGTTTCCCAGATATACGCATTTTTGTATTTAATTTTTATGCGCCCATAATTCGCTAATTTATTAGACAATTGTTTTCATGGATGTCAAAATTCTTTGTGCAAAATTTGAGCATTCCAACTTCAATAGTTTCCCAGATATAAGAATTTTTGCATTTAATTCATATGGTAAGCAACATGCCCCCTATTTCTAGTCCGCTCATATTTTCCTTAATATTAATATTGATATCAAAGTGGCTCCGACAAAATTTTAGAACTCTAACTGTTATATTTTCACAGATATGATAATCTTTATATGTGAGGTGCCACGCCCACTATTGCTAGTTCGCCCATATGGAATTTCAAAATTAAAAGTAGCTTATTTTTCCTTCTAGGTATATAGGAACACACGGTTTAGCCGTTTAGGCGGCTATAGACTTCAAACAAACATCTAAACCGGTTCAATGATTTCAAAGTTCCAGACTTATTAGACATTTATTTCCTCAAAATTGAAAGACATGTGCGAAAATATTTTGCAATTTTTGGTAAAATTTATATTTTCTTTGTATGGAAGGTACCTTTCCTCCTGCTCCCACCAAAAAATAGATTTTTCTGGAGCATTTGAACCTATCAGCCCTATGATGTAAAAATAATTAATTTTATTGTCCCTTTCAAATATCCGCAATTTTTTTCTTTATATGGGAGTAGGGTTGTATGTGGGCTACCATTTCCCCTGGTCTTATTCGCTCCATTAACATTTTAAGTTCAGTTGTAGATATTTCATTAGTATTTTCATTGTATGAGGGCTATCATTTCCCCTATTCTTGTCGAGACTATTTTCATCTTAATTATATAAAGTGATAAAAAAAATTATTTCTACACAATCTCATCATTTTTTGTATAGTTCTGGAGATATAAGATGATATTTACTTTGTATGGGTCTTATCATTCCCCTTCTTATCGAAAAAAGTAGCCAAATTTACCCTGATATTGTGAAAAAAACGTGCGATATAGATCTCAGAGTTCCTTTTTTTATATATAAATATATAGATCAGGGTTGGAGGTTAATGATTACATTTTCAAATAAAATACTTTACAAATAATGGTGATTGAATATTTTCAATTAGATTAATTTTAATTGAAGATTTACAATTACAATGTAATTGAAAATAACTGCAATTAATTACCGCCTTAAATCCTTTAATTAACTTTTTTTTTTTAAATGCTATTAACAAAATCATTTATACATTGTATTCAATTATACAATCATTATTAATTTAAAAAAACTTATACATTTCCAAGTTAATTAGTAATTGAAAATTTCAATTGCAATTACTTGTTATAGTAATTAGAACATTTCAACAGTGTTGCCGGTGTCGATATTTCATATTACACATTCAAAGCCTTTAAATTATCCAAAATTAAATAAAAATTGCATAAAAATGTAAACTTTTTAAAAATTAATTTTAATAAAGAAATAGTAAAAAGAGGGTTATTTTATCTCAGCTCTATTATCTCTAAAATATAAAAATGTCACTATAGTTTTTAGCCCCTTATTTTTCTATCAATAAAATAACAACTTATTTTTTGTGGTCTATTGCTTCTCATAAATTAATACTCATAATTATAATATTTTATACAAATTTTGTTAACCCATTTCCGCTCACTGCCCGATTTTGTTGAGGTAACTTCAAAATTTAGCATTTGTATTTAAATTAAGATTTGACCACTTAGATATTTTTCATTCCGTAATATAGGGCCTGGAAAATTTTTAGAAATTGTACCTAAGAAATCTAATTAACTAACTTTATAATTTGTTAATTAAACGACGTTTAAGTTACTGATGCGAAAACGCAACCTGCTAAAAAAAATACATTTATTCATACGGTTTATTTTATCTCAGCTCTATTCTCTTCCGAAAGAATTTGCTGCAAATCATGGAAATCATAAGCTACACATTTTATTCTGCCCCTGTTGCAATCTTGCAGTTGAATACCATTTTATTTTAAGCCTTGCATTTTTGAAAATTCAGGTTTTCCTTTCCACAGTCTTAGTTTTTATTAACCGTTAATATACTTAAATACACATAAATTTCATTATCCAAAAATTATTCAAGGAATTTAAAATTGTACCATTTTTGGTACAATTTTAATTCTTCTAAGTATTTTTTGAAGTTTTATTAGTGAATTTAGAAAATTTAACATAAATAGTTCATATGGATAATAAAGTTTTTTAAAGAATAATTATAATAATCTTTTAAAATGAAGCGCCGCAGGTGTAAATTTTCCCTAAATATAAGAAATTTTGACTTTTTGTGCGAATTAGTACACAAAATACTTAAAATTTTGATTTTTTGAAAATAAAATTTGTAAATTTTTAGCTTTTTTAAAGCTATATTAATAATCAAAAAAAGACTAGGAAATAAGCTAGAAGCTAAAACGAAAATTTTGAAGCTAAATGTAATAAGGCTAGATTTAGCCTTAAAAAGGCTAAACTGGCAACACTGATTAAGAAGTTAAAAAAAGGGAATTTTTAGAGGTTAATAATTTCTTATAAAATTAAAATGTTATACACTTTTTAAACATTTTTATTATTTTTCAATTAGGACGAAGCGTAATTTTTGTTAAAAATTTTATAAACATAATTTTAAAGGAAGCACTCCAAAAGAAATGAACAAGAAGTATGGAAGAAGAACATCTTACCAATGACAAATAAATAACTTTTGCAGCTCTTTTTCACCAATACATAGTTTTTTTTCAGCACAATATTAATCATAACTTGTTCATCTCTTTTTAGTTTCCCTCTTTATTGGGTATGAATATAATAATAATTTTCTTTTAATTCTCCAGAAATTAATTTTATATTCACCAAATTTCCATAAACTTCATAAATAATAATCTGTTAGTGTTTTCTACATCGAATTTACATCTGGCAGCTCAATTTATTTAAAAGCTATTAATAAGCAGCAAAAGTTTTTGTTCTTATATTTAAAGCTTTTTTAAATTGTTGGGCTATTTTTAGAAATAACTTTCAGCTAAGACAACAACCACAATAAGTTTATGTATAAGAAAAAGCTTATGTTTTGTTTAGAAGAATTTAAAAGAAAAAATAATAAAAAATTTAGTGTTCTTAGGTTCCACCGAGATTTGAACTCGGATCGCAGGATTCAGAGTCCTGAGTGCTAACCATTACACCATGGAACCTCTTGGCGTTTGGGGAGCCAAATGATGAGAGCAAATTTTTTTGCATAAATTCTATGCAAAAAAAAATCTTTTTAAGCTACAATTTTTATTACCAAAGAAAAGATTTTTGTTTTTTTTTTTAACTAAAATTTATTTGAAAAAAAGAAATGAAAAGAGAGTAGAAAGAAAAAATAAACTTTTTTTTTTATAACAAAATATAAGTTGCATGTGCCAGCGTGCATTTTTAAACCGTTTTCTCCATTTAAACTTAAATAATTCCCTTAATATAAGTAAATGTGTGCGTGAGCGTTATTTTTTTTAGCCATTTCCAGTTTTGCCAATAAAATCCTTAGCAATAGCAAGTCAACAACCATGCATCGATCACTACTGCTTCTCTTAGAAAGATGTTGACATTTTAACCGTAGTAAGCATAAGGAGAAGCGTAGTAACCACCACTGTAAGCATAAGGAGTATAGAATTGAGGAGCAGGTTCTGGACGGGCTACTGGTCTAGGAGCGGGTCCAGGCACAGGCAAGGGTGAAGGAGAAGCCATGCTGACAGCGAACAAGGCAGCAATGAGTACAAATACCTATAAAGGAGAAGAATTTTTAAAAGAATTATTATAAACTTACGAATTTATTTATTTATTTTAAATTTTATTTTCAAAACTTACGAATTTGAACATTTTGTTGGAGTTGTTTTAGCTTTTACAAATGAAATGCTTTTGATATCTGTTCCTAATATTCCTGGAGTATTTATACTAGTTAGCTACTGTGTGGCTCCAACAACTACTTAACTATTTTGGTTTCTTTGTTTATTTTTTGTCACTTTTTTAAATTTATTTTTTATAAAATTTTTATTGTATTCAATTGATGCATTAAAAGAATAATCCAAATTTACACTCATTTTAATTTCATTAAATTTATTTTATTTTAATTTTTTTTTGTATTGTTTAATAAATCTGTGTTTTGAATTCTTAATATATTTTTCTTAAGAATTTTTTAAAAATTGCGCAATATTATTATTATGCAAAGATACATAAATGGACTTTGATTTCTTTTTTAGGCATTTTAATTATTGAGATTAAATGTTTTTATGTATATGTACTGTATTAAAAAATGAACAAATAGGAAATGTTTTCATAATTTCTAAATAGGATACTTTCACTTAATTGAGATTTAAAATCGGTGTTTAGGTATAGATTTGAATTAAGCATAACTTGTTAGTTTTGTAATATATTTCGCTTTATAAGTAAAGATATCAAAGAGAAATTTTGCTAGATTTTAGATTTTGATGATTTTTTAATAATTAAAATTTTTAAATGTTGTAAGAACTTTTTTCCCAAATTTACTCTGGTTCTCGCTATAAATCGCGATTTCTAAAATTAAGAAGCTTGCACTATATATTGAATCATAACTCGAAAACAACTTGTTTGATTTTATTTAAAATATTACCAAAAAAATTAGATTAAAATTATCTTCAAGTCATTTTAGGACTATTTTTTAATACAGTCAACTATTATGGAGATATTAAGACCAGTTTCTGAAAAAAAAAAATAATTTTTAAAGTGAATTTTTTGTGCTTGATTCTCAGTTCTAATTTTGAAAAATTTTCACTGGTTACTTATGCCAGATCATTAGGAATCCTTTCCC
>MINK01174125.1:0-12953 GCA_001735545.1 Phormia regina | reverse complement strand
ATGATTCCATTTTATCATTTATTAGTGATGTTTATAACCTTACTAATAACTTTTAGTAAAGTTTATAACCATTTCTCAAATATTGCCTTCAATTTTATCATTTAATAATCTCATGTTATCATAAATATAAACAAATTTTATCATATGAAATGAGAATTAATAAACTAACAAACTACTGGACTAAAAATATTGACTTAATGCTTGTGGAATTAAACAAAATTGTAAAATTAACAGAATGGTTATAGAATCAACTTTTTAATTGTAGAAATAACTAAATGTTTGGACTTTTTCATATATATGATTTCATACAAAAATGTTGAAATATATATTATGATTCAGTGAACCATATTAANATAAAACAAACAAACTTGACTGGACTAAAATATTGACTTAATGCTTGTGGAATTTAAAACAAAATTTGCTAAATTACAGTAATGTTTTTAGAATTAACTTTTTAATTGTAGAAATAACAAAATATTTGGATTTTCATATATATGATTTCATACAAAAATGGTTAAATATTATATTTATGATTCAGTGAACCATATTAAAAATTTTGATTGTGTGTAATCACTTAATGATAAAACGGAATCATAAATGTTCCTATTTATTCAAACAAAGAGAAATAGCTGAACAATCACTGAATAGTTGTTGAGCATGGCTGTGACCATTTTTTTCTGCGTGTAGGCTAGAAAGGAGTTACAAATTGGAATATAATAGTCTTGGCTAAATTATAAAATAATACATTTTCCTGAGATTATAATAATTATTTACGATCTGCTATATAGTGTTTTTAAATAAAAATACAATTAAACATAATTAAAAAAAAGAATGGTTAGGACCAAATGGACTAAATAAAATTTAATATCGCTTGTAAGTAAATAGGGTTATTTTAATGCTAATACTATTAATGAGACAAAATATTGCCTACAGCAAAAGTTTTAAAATTTTAATGATTACCTTTCAAATCTTTAGCTATTAAACTCAAGCGAAAGCGGTACTGATAGGACGGGAAAATGTTAGTCCTCATACAAAAGAATTTATTAAAAACCTATATCCCAAGAACTATTACAGCAAAAGTCCAAATATTTTGTAGGAAATACTTTCTGATCAGCATACAAAGTCAACATAAATTGGGACGGACAGGACTTGGGGGAATGGCACTTTCATAACAAGGCAAAATTGTCTTAATCGGTATTATCAAAATAACTTATGGTCCAAAATTTTGTAAAATGTACTTCAATTATCGATACGAATACGACTTAAGTGGAGGTGTAGAAATATAGGGCAGGAGAAATGTTACGAAAATATTAAAGCCTTCTCTATGGTCGAACGAAAATCAAAGCGAAAGCGAAATCATTTGGGTTTCTGTATTTCTAAGCTCTTTCGTTCGCATGAGTTACGTCTTTTCGTATTTATTTTGTTTTATTTTTCTTCAGAGTAACTTTTTTCGTAAAAATATTAAAAGTACTACTACATTGTTTTCAACGTAATAATACAACCAGTAAAATAAACAAATTAAAAACTAAAATAATTAATAAATTAAAATGTTTTGATTTTTTAAATTGTTGTCTCAGGACACAAAATCTTCATTTATGAGGACCAAATATATCAAAATGAAATTACAAACATGATTAAGGACATTGCAATTCCTTGTGAGCATTTTTCCAAATTTCTTAAAAAAAATTTCAAACCAGTCGAAAGGCAAAATTAGCAAGTGAATGATTTTGACTTTTTGTTCTTATCGTTCGAAATACAGAAAACCCAATTTTATATGAAAAAACCTTACGTTTTTCTCTCAACTTTGCCCCGTTCGTCTCATTGTTCGCATAGGAAATCAAAGAGAAACTGCTGTACAATCACTGAATAGTTGTGGTGATCATGGTGTGACCACGTTTTTTTCTGCGTCTAGGCTAGAGAGGAGTTAAAAATTGGAATATAATAGTCTTTGCTTAAATATAAAATTAATACATTTTACTGAGATCTATAATAATTATTACCATCTGCTATATAGTGTTTTAAATTTAATACATTAAACATAATTAAAAAAAAAGAATGGTAGGATCAAATGGACTTAAATTAAAATTTAATATCTTTGTAAGTAAAATAGGTTATTTTAATGCTAATACTAATTAATGAGACAAAATATTGCTACAGCAAAAGTTTTAAAATTTTAGATGATTACCTTCAAATCTTTAGCCTTTAAACTCAAGCTGAAAAGGGTACTGATAGGACAAGGGAAAATGTTAGTCCCTCATACAAAGAATTTATTAAAACCCTATATCCCAAGAACTATTACAGCAAAAGTCTAAATATTTTGTAGGAATAACTTTCTGATCAGCATACAAAGTCAACATAAAATTTCTGATCAGCATACAAAGTCAACATAGCGCAATGTGTCGAAAGAAAAAAGTATGTATAAGAGTGTCCCTTAAATAAAAATTTTGTAGGAAGTCCTCTCAAACGATGCGTTAAAATCGGCTTAATATGAGAAATATATAAAAAATATTAAATTGATATTTAGCACCCTACCAGCGTTTGACAGTTAGGAGTCCAAAACAAAGTTTTGGATTTTATATTGAAATGGGTATTAAAAAATATATTAAAAAAAATTTTCGCAAAAAATATGGTCCATAAACCGTCACTTAGTACAATTCGCAAAAAAATTTTTTTTTGATATTTTTCTTAAAAAATGGACAAGAATTTTATAATTCACTTTATGGCTGAAATATACAAAAATTCCATTGTAGTAAATGCGGTTGAAATTCTATAATTTTCTAAATTTTTTCCAAAAATTGTTCATTGAAAAATCTTCTGGCGAAACATAATCCCATGGGACATTTTTTTAATACTTTTTCCATAACCAGTACAAAATTACGAATTTTTTTATACCCATTTCAATAAAAAAAAATCGAATCATTTTTTTACCAAAATGTATGGGACCCATGATTTTTCAATCGCTGGTAGGGAACTGAAGTCCAACTATGAAATTTTTTTAAATAATTTTTTCCAATTAAGCAAATTTTTACACATCGTTTGAAAGGTCTTTATACAAATCTTGAAAAAGAAAAAGACATTCCTCGAGCCACTCTAATGTATATAAAAATAAATCTAAATCGATTTTCTTAAAAATTTCAAATTATTAAATAGACTATATAATACTAATAACAAGTGGGAATATAATATTCTCGAATCCATATACCCACTTTCAAATTTTTCGTTATATGAGAGGAAGTGGGCGTAGCACAGATATTTTTTGTGTCCAAGTTTATATCAACTCCTATGATCTATCCGTAGAATATTTCGTTGTCATACATGATTTTGTTCAAGATATATCAACAGACAAATATGAAATAAAGCTACAATGACCGGACACCTTGAGTCACTAGTATTTGGCCCATAACTTCTTTTTGCTATTAATCGATTTTGTCCATCATCAGTACCAACCAAACCTTACATGAGATAAATATTTGTGCCAAAATTTGTCCGCCTAGGTTGTGCTGTTAGAGCCCTCTCCAAATTTCAACAGACAGACATAGCTAAATCTACACAGTATTTAAATAAGATCCACGAAATCATAAAATCAATGATAGAGGGTATCATTTTGACGGTGGGTATAAAAATATTTATTATCGCATATCTAAAAAACAATTAAGTATTGCGAATGTCTTAAGATTTTGTGAGATAAATTTTCTTATCAAGTTTCACAATTAAGATAAACAAATAAGAATAAGGACGGAGATCTTAACTGTTGAATAATTTTCTTATCATGTCTTGAGGGAGTAATCTATTCAAACTAAATATTTATTATCGCATTCAGTTATAAAATCCTAATTTTTTGGAACTTTCGTAGCTTTCGTTTGAAAACTTTTAACAACATATTATAGATTTCTTAACCACATCACATGCTTTGGAATTTTAGAAAATATAGACTAAAGTCAAAACTTTCATATAAAATAGATAAAATTCGGGATGATGTGTACCTTGATCAACTTGAGATATTCGGTTGGTTTTTATTTTAAAATCTGCTCTGTGACGCTATCTTTCTGGAAAGTATAAAAAACCATATAATAATGTTGTTGAAGAAAATTCTATTTTAGAGAAAAAGATGCCTTTTCGGCCAAAAAAGTCGAAATTTTCAAATTCAAAATTATTTGTTTTTGGACTCAGTAAAGATATCGACTTATTATTTTATTTATTAAATAGAAAGAATAAAATCTTTTGGATATACTAGGATTTATATAAAAAAAACTGGACCAAGAACTAGCAAACTTAAGGTTCTTTAAAATTCAAAACTAATTAAAGTTAAAAACTATAAACAAATTATCAGGGCCTATAATAATATATAAAAAATATTTTAAATCGGTCAAAAAAAAAAAAAATATTTGGCAGATGATTAAAATTTGTTTATGTCAGGGATACCTTATTTTCAGCCCCCTTAGCTCCGTCCCTGTTATAAGAATGTCCTTTTTATTGGGACTTCTATTGATTAACGTTACTCAAACGATTTTAGGTCTTTTTTCTTAGAACACTTATTAGGCTGTAGGATAATTTTTATCTACAAGGCTTTTGAAGATAAATACGTCGGTAAAATGCGTCCTACAGAATATCTCTGATCCCATATGGAATCTGGACATAAAAGATGTATTCTTCCAGTCCCAGGATACTTCCACTCTTCAGCTTACCCGATTTATGTCTGCTCCTTGTGTCTATTGGACCCACTTGAAAATTTCCCATTTTTTTCATAGTGAAAAAGTACAATTTTCAAAATTATATATCTCTGATCCCAGATGGAATCTATACATAGAAGATATATTTCTGGAATCTACTAGTTCTAGGCTACTTTCACTCTTCCGCTTACCCGATTCAAGTCTGCTCCTTATGTCTATTGGACCACCTTGAAAATTCCCATTTTTCTTCATAGTGAAAAAAAAAAAATAAATTTTATATCTCTGATCCCAGATGGAATCGATACATAGAAGATATATTTCTGGAATCTACTAATTCTAGGCTACACCCACTCTTCCGCTTACCCGATTCATTTCTGCTCCTTCTGACCATTAGAGCCACTTTAAAATTCCCATTTCTCCATATATTCATAGTGAAAAAGTACAAATTTTAAATTTATCTGAAGACATAAGATCAATGTCCCAGCAAATACAGAACTGAAAAAGTGTTGAAAATGACATGAATTTAACATTGGTTTGTCATTGGAAGGAAGTACTTTGTGGTGAAAGAGAGCAGCAGAAGTTCTTTTTATAACCCATGTTTATCATTGGTAGGATGTATTTCTTTTATACTTCTCTTAGAAATTATTAACCTTTTTTCACGCTAAATTTTAATTTATTTTCACTTTTTTGGAAGTTATTTTTGGGAACTTCCAAAGAAGTTGAAAATATGCACTAGGTTTCACTTTTGAAGTAGTGAAACTGTTCTTTTTCGGAAGCTCTTGATCGTTTTTTGCTGGGTGTTGAAAAGAGCACAAAGACCATAGGTGGTGAGGGCATTGTGTATATGTGATGAGGTTTGTAGCACCTAATAATATTGACCTGGGACCCACCATAATATATACCAATAGCTTAGAATTACTCTTTGAGTCCATTTAATAACTTCCATCCCTTTATCTATCCGTCTGCCTAGGTAAACATTTTAATGGATCTTTTTTAATTTTTTTAATAAATCAATTAAATTTGGCATACAAATTATGCAAGATCCAAGGACGTAGTCTACGTTAAAATTGGTTAACTTTTATTCATTACTCCCAAACAATTGTACTTCCGTTATAGCTAAGTAGTATATAAATTTGTGAAGATCGGTTCAAAATTAATCATAGTTCCCATTAATGACTCCTCTTAAAAAAAAAAACTACTTAAAGGGGCATAAATCATATATTTTTAAATGAAAATATCTGGTTGAGACACACATTACTCAAATAAAACTCACAATGCTAAACTTAATGGCGTCGACTGTAGTAGACCATTGCTCCTATATAGGGTCCACTTCCGGATATTTCTTTAAAATCAATAAACATATAATGCTAATAAATATATACAATATTCTTAATTGGCCACGTGTCTTATTTACCACCTATCCACGAATTTTAATAGTATATGATCGTGTTTAATCGATCGATATACACGAATTTTGATATGCATATACAATGGTGTAGTGTAGTACATAATCAGGTTAAATAAACGGATTTACTCTTTTATTCATTTTAAAATTTAAGCCAAAAGAATAAGACCAATTTGGCGGTCACTTGAAAAATCTGGAGAGCGAAATTATCTGCTCCAAAATGATTTACCAATAAAGTCTTTGCTAAATCACAGGCCCTAATTTCAGTTAACAAAAAGTCCTTCAAAAAGCCAACGTATTGTGCACGATTGGTCACGACCTTTTCCCAAATCCTTTAGGCTACAGTCACCATATTATCTAAATTAGATACTAAAAACTTAACAATTATTTCAAACAAATCAAAATTGTCCTCTTTCACACAAAAAAAAAGTGCAATTGTATCTAACAAATCATCCCTGCTATAAAATAAAATCTCTAGTACTATAAAAGTATAAAAGCTGCTCATAATGCTGGATGACGATAGTGATGATGATGCTAACGATGATGGTGATGCTGGTCCTTTGATGCTGCTGTTAGTAAAGATGATGATGGTGGTGACGATGATGATGATGTTATGACGGTTTTGGGGTCTTTGTTTCCAAAGAGTACTCGTCGTTTGATGTTTGTTTTTGTCTTCGTTTGCTCTTGTTATCCTTTGAGGGAATAATAAAATACGACAACTCTGTGCTCTTTATGCTTTTTTTTTTGTGTGTATACAAATTCAGTTCTTTTTTTCTTGTTATTTTGTTTTTTGTCTTTACCACACTACTATTTAACAAACAGCTGCTGCTGCTGCTTGTACTGCACCAACAGTGTGTCTCTGTGTATGTGAGTCAAAGTGTCCTCTTTTTTTTATTTTTTTGTGAGAAAAACTAGGCAGGGGGAAAGCCTTTTGAGGCTTTAGCAAACGAAACCTTTTGTACAATTACCAATACTATTTTATATTTAGTTGTAGTAAGGAGTGAGTTCAAACCAAAACTATTAGTTTCAATAATCTAGTTTTAGTCTTTGTTCAATTTTTAATAACAAATTTGTGGTTATTGTTTAAAATTAATTAAAATTTGAAATTTTATAGATTTAAACTAAATTATAGTTTCATTTTAATTTTATAATAATTTATTACTAATTCCTTTGAACTCTGTCCTTTATTTATATAGCCTGGCATTATACAAGCCAATGTTAAACCGAAAAACACACAAAATCAAACAAAAACCAAACCAGCTAAACTAAAATCCTTTTGAAATAAATCCACTACTACTACTACCACTACAAACAACTACTCTCTTTTTCAATATAATACACATGCTTTCTTTTTAAAAGGCTCCCTTCCTACCCAACCCCCATCACCAATCCCCCTTTTAGCATCACACTTTCTAGATCCCTATAACACCCACATTTTTATACATTTGTTTATTCTCTTTTACTCTTTCTCTTTACGTTTGGCTTTTGCCTCACCTCGTCCTTTTTTTCTTAATGTTGTTCTTGTTTTTGTTTTAGTTGCTGCTATTGCTGATGTTGTTGAAAGGCCTCTTAGTAACTAGTTAGTTGTGTTGCTTTAATAATATACGTTTGCTGAGAGTGAGTACAAACGCGGGAAATATGCTTTTAAAACAGCAATTAAAGTACATACAACAACATCAAAGCTAAAAGGAATAAAAAATCCTTTTTTTCACAATATTTTTTTTTTTTTGATGTTTTCGTTGTTGTTGTTGAAAAACTACATACGTTTTTTTCTTCATTCTTTTGTGCTTTGTTTGAGTATTTGTGTGTTTATTTGGTAGACCCCAACCCAATAGGAAAATCGTATCAAAGCAATTAGCCGCAAACAAGGATGCAAAATGAATTTTAAATTTCAAAATAGAAAAACAAGAAGATAAAAGAAGTTTTTAATCAAATTTGATTTGCCTGGAAGTTAGAAATAAATGTCAATATTATTTAACTAAGTATGAAGAATAAGATACGAGGGATGGTTGGAATGAAAATGTTAAATAAATGAGGAAATAGGAACTATGACATAGAGAGATTGACGTTACTATAGACAGTCCTATAAAATAGACTATAAACTAGTCTATAGCATAGTCTGTAGAATAGACTACAGACTGGTCTATATAATACACTACATACTGGTCTATAGAATATACTATATACTGGTCTATATCATAGATTATAGGCCGGTATGTAGCGTAGACTATCGACTGGTCTGTTGCATAGACTATTAACTTGTATATTTCGTAGAATATAAATTGGTCTATAGCATAGACTATAGATTGGTTTATAGAGTAGACTATAGGCTGATCTATGACTCAGACTATAGACAGGTCTATGGCATATAATATAGACTATAGGCAGGTGAAAATCTATCAAAAGATATAGCGTAAACTATAATCTGGTCTATAGCATAGATAATAGACTGATCTATAGCGTAAACTATAAACTGGTCTATAGCGTAAACTATAAACTGGTCTATAGCATAGATTATAGACTGGTCTGTAGCGTAGACCACAGAATTTTCTGTTGCATAGACAATAGGTCTATAGCGTAAACTATAAACTGGTCTATAGCGAAAACTATAAACTGGTCTATAGCATAGACTATAAATTGGTTTATAGAATAGAGTATAAGCTGATCTATAGCATAGACTATAGACTGGTCTTTGGCATATGATATAGACTGGTCAATAGCGTCAGCTACAAAGTGGTATTTTTTTCATTTGGCAGGTGAAAATCTAGATTTGTCACGATTATTAATTAAAAATAAAATATGTCGGCTTCCTATTAACTAAAACCACCTCCTTTGTCCTTCAGTAACCGTGCAGAACTGTCTACAAAGATATTGCATCTATGCGCAAGAAAGCCTTATTTAGGCTACATCGGGTATTTGAGATTTCCTCTACTTCTTTTCAGTTGTAAGTTTTAAATGGATACTTTGAATCATTGAGAATATTGAATCCCAATTTCCCCTCTTCTTAAAGTTGATATCAACGATATTTTGCGGGATTAGTTTGCTCCCACGGGTCGATTGTGGCAAAAGCGTGGGCAGTTAAATATGATGTGTTCTGGATCTTCTACTTGATTAAGGCAATATGGGAAGATATCTTTTATTTTGTGGCTTTTTGCCCATCTGCCTTGCCATTGTCTTATAGAAGCTTTTCTTTGAAGTTTTCGTACACCAGTCCCTATTTGATTTGAATCTCTTATGGATGCATCCAAGCGTTAGGCTTCGTCAGCCAAAATATCTACGGGAATCATTTCAGCTATGACCCGGGCCGCTTTATTGGATGTTGTTCGGTAACAGCAACATAATCGTTGCACCGATAACCTGTATACTGATTTTTCTCATTGCAGACTTTACTTTCAGGGCTCAGGCTATATGGGTGCAGTGTAAAGTTCAACTGTTTGGATTGTATTGATTTATCTACATTCGGCGCCATTCTTTTAAAAGCAGCTCGAATGTTTGCTGCCTTGTTATTAGTATACACTATGAGTGCTGAATTTAAGTCTGACATCGATATTGAGATGTTTGGTTATTTTCATGCTCTAACTCTCTCTTTTGTGCCTAACTAGTAACTAACACAACCCTTTATTATGTTCGGTCATTTTTAGTCTCACACTTTACATACAGTTCCTAATAATCCATACAACTTCATTCGAGATTAGCTCTAATTCATCCAAATGTCTTGCTGAACCCGTTAGACTTGAGTATAGACTTGACTAAAGACCGGCGTATAGACTTGAGCATAGACTGGTCCATAGACATGAGTATAGACTTAACTATAGACTGGCCATAGACTTGACTATAGACTGATCATATACTTGACTATAGACTGGTTTATAGCATAAACCATAGATTGGTCTATAGCATATACTATAAACTGGTCTATAGACTTGAGTATAGAAAGATATATGTACTGGTCTATAGACTTGACTAAAGACTGGTCAATAGACTTGACTATACACTGGCCTATAGTATTGACTATACACTGGCCTATAGTATTGACTATAAACTGGTCTATAGCATAGACTATAAACTGGTGTATAGCCTATTCTATAGACTCCAATACAGACCAGTCTATAGACTATTGTTTGGTATTGTTAGTCTTAGACGTCCCAATTCGATATACTAAATGCATTTACCAGTTATTAATGAACAGTGTTTGATCCTTGATTCTCAATTGCTGTATTTACTGGGATCACAACATATTTATTGCATCTATAGTTGATCAAAGTTTGTCTAAAGAAATTTAGTAGGCCTTTCTAACTTCCTGGATTATGATTTATATTTTTTTTGTCGTAATTGTCTATAATTACTGCGGCCATAGATCTTTTTTAGTATATTCCAGATAAGCGAGTTCGTCACAGGATGGAATAGATACTCAAAGTCACTGTCCTGCAAAAATTGCCTATTGTTGGCAATCATCCTTTTCATTTCATGAATTAATCATTCGTTTCGAATGAGGTTTTATTACTAATCTCCACTATTCGATCTTTTAGTTTTTGCTGTGGTGTCGCTCTTCTTCTGAAAATGCTCTTGCGAGTAACTAGACTATAGAATATACATCTTTTGTAATTTCTTTGTTTAGTTTAATCTCAAATTCTATCCAAGATATTGATTCTAGGTCCCTAAACAGTTTAATATCGAACTTCATTCATTTTAAATTAGAATTTTATATAAATTTTCCTTTGATTTCCTCTTGGGTCTTTTACCTTTTATTGTACACATATAAATAATTTTTCACAACTATGTACATATATATATATACAAATTTTCCTTTTTTTGTTGTATTTTTCAAAAAATTCTCTTTGATGTTGTTGTTTTTTTCCACACAACTATATAGAGATTCATTCACATCATCATCGTCATCATCAACATTTTATTTCTTTTTGTTTCACAGAAAAAAAATATTTTTCAAAAAAAGATCTGAAAAAAAGTTCAACTTCTGTATGCAAATCTTTGTTGACTTTTTTTTTCTTAGTTTTTCATTTTAATTTCTAGTTTCATATATTTTTTTTTTTTTTTTAATTTTTTTTATTTCGTGTCTTGTCACTTGTTTTTAACAAAATATTGCCTCAAATTATACTGTAACCAAAAAAAGCAAAGAAAAAAAAAATAAATAAAGGAATTAAAAAAGAAATTTTCTCTCGAAATGTTGTCAAAAAGTCTTCTTAATACTATTAAAACAAAATATAAAAAGAAAATAAATAAAAAAAGAAAAATACATATAAACAACAACTAAAACAGCCACAGTACAGGGGAAAAAAACAACGTGCAAAAAAACCAAAAATAATAAAAAAAAATTAAATATAAAAGAAATTAACACAAAAAAGCTGAAAATGTTATACGGTTCTTTGAAATGTTTTGAACTTTGTTTAAGTGCAGGTCAATTGGTTTCAATTAATGTTGCTGGGGATAAAACTTTCATTTGATGTTTCACCGTTTATGAAAATTTTATTTCTTTCTTTTATTGCTACTTTTTTTTTGCGCTAAAGAGAAAAAAGAATTAATGATTAATAAGAAGCAACAAAAAAAAAATCATAATAAAAAAAGAAAAGCTTACGAATATGTTAATATTTTTATTCTTTTATATATATTTTCTTTGACTTTGAGAGTTTACCGGCATTTTTTAGCTTTTAATCTTTGAAGAAAAATTGTTTAATTATTGATTTTTCTTAATTTCCATAACATATCACAAACTACAAGTGAAATAAAGATTTTATAATGACAAATGGTGTAAATTAAGAGACAATGAGAAAGAAACTTATATAAAGGACCTTTTAAAAGCAGCTTAAAATTTCAAACAAACAAAAACCTTAGGTGTTTTTGTACCATAGTTTTAGAGGTTGAGAAAATTGTAATTGAAAAAGAAATGTAGAGATAAAAGTAAAGAATACTTTAAATAAATGGAAAACTATGTAAATACGAGGGTGGAAGAAGAAGGAAAAATAATATAATTAAAAAAAAAAAAACTTGATTCTTCGAAATAGGAACCTACTTGAGATTCTCTACTATACAATAGACGAGACTATCGACTATACCATAGTCGAGACTACTGACTATACTTAAGTCGAGAGTACTGACTATATTATGGTCGAGACTATTAACCATATTATAGTCGACACTATCAACTATATTATTGTAGAGACTATCGACTCCACACTATAGTCGCGATGATCGACTATACACTATAGTCGAGACTATCGTCTGTATAGTTGAGACTGTAGTTTAGTCGATACTCTCGACTATGGTATAGTCGAAAGTCTCGACTATAGTATAGTCGATACTCTCGATTATGTTTTATTCGATACCCTCGACTGTATTATTTTAGTCCATACTCTCGACTATAGTATAGTCGATACTCTCGACTATATACTATAGTCGAGACTATAGACTATATTTTATAATCGAATATTACTACAGTCGAGACTATGGAATATATGCAATAGTCGAGAAAATCGACTATATAATATAGTCGAACAATCGACTATATAATATTGACGAGACTATCGAATATATACTATAGTCGAGACTATGGAATATATACAATAGTTGATAATATCGGCTATATAATATAGTCGAGACTATCGACTATATAATATAGTCAAGACTTTTGACTATATACTTTAGTCGAGACTATCAAATATATACAATAGTCCAGATTATAGCCTATAGTATAGTCGAGGCAACCGATTTACTATACTATAGTTGTATAGTCTTGATTATCAACATAGTCGATACTCTCGACTATAGTATAGTCGATACTCTCGACTATAGTATAGTCGATACTCTCGACTATAGTATAGTCGATACTCTCGACTATAGTATAGTCGATACTCTCGACTATA
>MINK01174124.1:2315-23848 GCA_001735545.1 Phormia regina | reverse complement strand
TTTAATATCTCAAAAAACCGGTATTTTAAAATCCTTAAAAACCACATGTATTGATAATGAAATCCTTCTCTATATTTGTGCCAAATTTCAAGTTGGAGACTCTATTGGTTTAGGAGCAATAAAGTAGAACACAGAACAAAAGCAAATTATTTATATGTAAAAATAAAAAAATTTGATTTCAGTTCGTATTTTGTTACATAACTTCTGAACTATATTAATATTATATAATTTATATTAATATTATATAATTTTTTTTAGCATTTTAAAAATATCGTTTGTGGAGATATAATGGTTTATTTCTTGTAAGTCTTATTTTGACCTTTGAACTTTCCATCTAAAGTAACCCACTAAATATCATTTTTAAGGTAATTTTCATGTTTTTAAAACTACACTAAAATTAACTCCTATAGCTTAGGAGTTATTAATAATTGGGATTTATTTTTGTCCACAACTGCTAAACTAAATATGGCTCCAACTAGAAATTTTATATCCATATGGAGAAATTTGATGTCAATCACATATAAAATTTTTAAGAATTTTAAAAATATCGGTTTTTGAGATATCCAACTTTGACCTTCGAACATTTGGTTTAAAAAACTATATATATATCGTTATGAAGGTAATATCTTAGTCTATAATATGGAATCACTAAATTGTTAAATATCCTGCTAAAAGATTGAGAGTATCAAATAGTTTGAGGGTGTACTTCGGTACCATATTATCAACGTTTCCATCACTGATTTCAACTTAATTTGAAAAATATTATTTTGATTTTTGTCTATGAAACGCGTCTCCAGATGGCGGATAGGGATGAATTTATGAAACGGTCACAGGAAGAGCCATTAAATATTGAAAGTGTAAAGTACATTGTAACTCGAATATTAAGGCTAGGCATCTTAATGTGTTATACAGATGGGACACTTTATACCAATGGTCTCATGTAATATGCAGTTCTAAACTGAAGGTATTTTTGTTAGTTAGGAAGATACATTTTATCACAAACCGTCGAAAAGTTTGAACAAATTTTTTGAGAAATTGAGCTGCACTTGAATATGCGTGCGCATCAAAAAAAAAAAAGTAAATCCTCCTCCCAAACTCCCTCTATTACTTTCCCTTTCCCAGTTCCTTTTTCCCCACTGTAACGTTAAGGTGATTGGCAACAGTGCTGAGTATCTGAATGGCTGGTGAGTGGTTAAAAAGAACTAGTCGCTAATATTTCACCTCTGACGCCAGGACTTGTGTCGTTTGTAAATTTTTTGCCTAGTCCATGTACGTCACCACTGCATGGATTGTCTATTCCCTTATGTACTTGGGACTTTGTGCAACTCAAACATGGAAATACCAAAGATATGGAAATGCAAACATTCTCGGTGACTTATACCGAGACCTTAGGATTGATTACGCAATAACAACACCGATGTTTGAGCCCGGATTTATGGTATCCATACTGGAAAGAACATACTACGATAATAGTCACCACATAGCCGAAGGGGAAATTCAAATCTTCACAGATGGTTCAAAAACAGCAGATAAAGTCGGAATTGGTATTTTTCTCTGCACAATTAGACCTGAAACTGTCCCACAGGCTACCCGACTATTGTAGCATTATCCAGGCCGAAGTGATGGCCATGAAAATAGCCGCACAATGGGTGCAGTATAATGGAATATCTAACAAGGATATTCGCATATTTACTGGCAGCACAGTAAACCACCACATCATGGATTGTCCATGAATGCCGATTGTCTCTGGGGGAGATCGCGAGACATGCGTTGGTTACCCTCACTTGGATTCCAGGACATTAACGGCAACTGCGAAGCCGACAGAATTGCGCTTGCAGGAGCCAATGTGAACCAATATGGTTACATCGATGATATAGGCGGCCCGTTAAAAATAAGTAAGCAGCAAATATCACGCAAATTTCATCTTGGAGATATGGAAAGATGGACCAGGGAAATCACTTGCGTAGAGTCCAGAAAAATCTGGCCCATGATGGAAGAGCAGCGAACTATTCAGCTGTTGAAGCTGCCTAGGACCCATCTAAGGAACATTATTGGTATCATTACAGGTCACTGGCCATTCGGCCTTGATGCAGCGGGACCTTATTTTTTGGACCCAAGTGAGCGTGGCTGCCAATAAAACCTATAGTTTAGATTTTTTCGCGGTTCAAAATTCACTTTTTTCAGATTTTGTTCATAAATACATAAAATTTCAATCAATATATCTCCGGACCTATTTATCCGATTTAAACAATCTTTAGCTCAAATTGAAGCTTAATAAATCCAGTTTCAAAATATTTTTCTGAAAACTCCATTCTTTAAAAGAAAAGCATAATTAAATCGATATTCGTCCTTGTATCAAGGATATTTAAAAAAAAAAACATGTCTTCCTTTTTTATAATTTTTTCCTAAAATATTCCCTAAAGTGTTAATGAAGAATTATGGTTTTTTAAAAACTCTAAACATTTTATCTGAAAAAAAATCTTTGTTACTAAAGATATCTTAACGAAATTTACAATGTATATACTCTTTATATAAAAAAATAGGAATGAAAAGAAATGTAAGATTTTTGTAAAATGAATGGAAATTCTAAATGTTTTTTCACATTTACCGCAATAAAATCCACATTTTCCCGAAGTCCCTTAAATTTTAATTGACAATTTTTAACAACATATTGTAGATTCCTAACTGCATTCTGTTTGTCGATGCGTACTTTAGAATTTTAGATCAAATTCGGGTGGGTGTGGACTTGTTTTTTTTTTTTTTATTTTAAAGTCTTCTCTGTAAAATAACCTTTTAGAAAAGTATAAAATTATTATACTTTGAAAAGAAAATTTTATTTTAGAAAACAAAAGAGTTTTCGGCAAAAGGAAACTCCATTTTATTTTACAATTTTCAAATTCGAAATTGTTTATTTTTGGACTCCCTAAGGATATGGATTTTAATTTATTTTTTTTGTTCAATATATAATTTTGTTCTTTAACTAGTTAAAGAAATTATTAATCAAATCTGTCGCAAAACTGAATTTTTTTATATGTTTTTTTTTCACATAATTAATGATAACTCAAAAAGTTTTAGTCCAATATTATTGAAATAAATTTTGAAAAATTATTTTTATATAACCTTTAATCTTTTCATATATTAAGTTTCAATTGTCTCTGTAGTTTCGGAGTTATAATAAAAATATTAAACAAAAAATATATTTTTTGCGTGAAAATAGCAATTTTTTTTGTTTAAAAAAATCATTAATAATCATAAATAGCAAAGATTTTTCAGATTTATTGCTTTATCGTAAAGCCACATGTAATAGCAACAAAATGAGATATCGATCATAGAAGAATTATAATTTTTTATGGAGATATTTCTCCTCATTGAGTTGTCATAACTTCAAAAACAACTTGTCTTGATTTTGTGTTAAAAGAAATATTACAATCATTTTGGCATTGCATATATCTTTAATTGATGTATCCAATTGTTTTTGGATTGCGATCAGGCTTCTGATAGTTACAATAAGTTAAAAAAATTTAGGAAAAAAAAAAAAAAAAAAAAAAAAAGTTAGTAAAACAAATTAAAAAAAAAAACGAGAATTTTATATTCGGTTTGGTTAAATCTATATACTTAACATCAATATTTCCAAATTGTATGGTGGGTGATCCCGACCATTTTTTGTTTCCAAGTTTATGTTGATGCTAGAACTAATTTTACAAAATTCCGTAGACACTTCACTTTATATGGAAGGTGGGCGCTTAAGTAGGAGGACCACGTTCATTTTTTTTGGTTTCCATGTTTATTTTGACCCTTTAACTATTTATACAAAATTTCGTTGTCGTACATGCTTTTTCAATATAAAACAAACCTTATGTATGATAAATATTTGAGCCAAATTTCCTCCTTCTACGTTGTCTCGTTCGAGCACTATTCTGTTTTCAAAAGACGGACATAGCTGGAACGAATCAGAATCTAACCAGGACCCAGAAAATATATACTTTAAGGAGTTGAAATTATTTTTTTCACATTTTACATTTGGAATGACAAATTCAATATACCAACTTCTTTTTGATGGTGATTATAAAGAAAATTTTATTTTAGGGAACCTATATTGGGTATTTTAGGGTACCCTATATTGAGCCCCCTTAGCTCCGTCCCTGAGGGTTCTTTTGGGTTCCTCTTTCAAACTTAATATTGTTCACTCCTCTGCTTCATGCTTATCCAACCAGCCGATTAGAAGTTACAGATTTATTTCCAATAATGTTAGATTCAGCCAAACTATCCACCATCACAGACAACATTTTTGTTTGCCCTGACCGTAGTGAATAAGCAAAATAAATATCTTTATAATTTTGTATTATAACTTTAATATTTTACAAATATATATATATTTGTTTTTTTTCACTAATAAATTATTTAGAAAGAGTAAAGTAATTCATCAATGTCACTGATATTTTTGATAAAAAAAAAAAAGTTCCGTAAATGATTTCGATTTGGAAAATGTTTTTATATAAAGCTTGAAAACAATGGAAAATTTTCAAAATTCATTACATACCCCTTCACAGAAGTTAAAAGGAATCCAACAAAATGAATTTAATTGTAAAAACATTTAATTTAGTCCTGAGCGTGATCTTATTAAACAGTCTTTTGCCAATCGAAGCTCAACTAAATAATGGCATAAGTGTTGTTTTGGGTAAAAAACATTATTACATTGAAACGGTAGATACCGGGAATTTTTATCAGGCAGTCCATGCCTGTGCTAAATTGGGTATGACATTGGCCTCATTTGAAGAAGGTTCGACAGAAAAGAAAAATGTTTATAATGTTTTATATAATGCAGGCAAGTTTTTAATTAATTATATAAAATATATAATTCGATTAAAAATATATATAAATAAATAATTTTATTATTTTTTTTAGATATTTTTGCTAACAAGTATTGGTTGTCGGGAATAAACGTAGGATCTGCAAATGATAAATTTATTTGGTTAGGAACTGGAAAGCCATCGACTACAACTTTAACTACAAAAGAAAATTGTTTGTCTACAGATGAAACATTTAAAATAATAGCTGAGTCCTGTACTGCAGGCCCCCACTATTATATTTGTGAAAAACCTTTTGAACCTTATTGCGGTATACTGGGTCAATGTCGCTACACCTATAGTTCTATTTCCAATTGAAATATTTATTTTTAATAAATAAACAAAAAAAAAAAATAATAATAAAAAAGCAATAGAAAAAATAACATAAATATACATATTTTTTTTATTTAAAAACACTTTTGAGTTTATTTAAAAAAAATAATAATTAAATTTTCATTCGTTGTTTTAATTTTTAACTAAAGGAAAGATATTATTAAATAAAAAAAAACGAAACTACTTATAATAAGTATTAATTAATAAAAAATAATAATAAATGTACAAGTTTTAATTAAATATTATAAAATTAAAAAAAAAATAAAAAATAAAATTTTAAGAAAATTAACCAAGGCCTCTTAAAATTGTTAAATTAATTATTATTTTTTTTTATAAAAAGACCTTAAAAAAAAACTAGAAAAAAAAATTCATTCATAATAAAATTTTTAATTTATTAAGAATAAACTTTAAAATTTTATTTTAAATAAATTTAAAGGTATGAATATCAGTATTATATTTTATTTTTAAATAATTATAAAAATAGTGACTATTAATTTTTTATTTGTTTTTAAATATTTATAGTTTATTTATTAAATTTTAAATGATTTTTTTTAATTATTTTCAATATATGCTTAAATATTTATCAAATGTATGTATAATGGGATAATGTAATGAGTATTTTATTTTTATATTTTTCTTTTTAATTTTATTTTTTATTTATTTATAAAAGAAATGTTAGCAAAATTGTTTAGTTAATTTGAAAAATTTCTTTTAAGAATTTTATATTAAATAATAATAATAAAAACAAGAACAATAATAATAATAGATCACATAATGTTGTTACGGGACAACATTATAGAACATTTTATATCTTTTGTTTATGTGTGTGTTTGATTTTTTTTTAAGGAAAAGAAAATAATTAAAATTCTCTATAAAGAAAATTATAAGAAATTATTATAATTGTAATTATAAATTAAGATTTAGCAAATTGTTTTTAATAACAAAATTTAATAAGGAATTCTTTTTGTGGCATTAAAATTATAAAGATAATATGATTATAGGACATATATATGTATTGCAGTATAAAAAGTGTTATAATGTATTGCAACATATTATAAAAAAAGTTATAATACTTTGTACAGAGTTACACATTATTGTAGTTGTGTTATAACTAATTATAATATTTTATAACAGTGTTAAAATTTATTATAGCACTGCATGGTACTAGATTAATTTATTATAATTGTGTTATAATTAGTTATAACAGTATTATAATATTATATTTAATTATTATTAATTATATACATATATGTTATTATAATAAAATTATAATGATTTATAATTAATTATAACAATGTTATAATGAATTGAAATATAAAATATTATAATAAATTTAACATTCAAATTATAATGCATTATAACAAAGCTATAATAAATTTAAAACATAATTATAATCAATTACAGTAGATTTTATAATGTCTTACAATAAATTATAACATGTTTGTAAAATGTTATATCAAAATATAACATTATTATAAATGATTATAATAAATTACAACATGATTATAATATAACAGTCTTATAAAGTATTATAAGACTTTTAAACGTTTTAAAAAGTTATTATAATACATTTGAACTGTTTTAGAATTTATAATAGTGGACACAGTTATTATTAAATTACATAATACTGTTATAAAGAATTAAAATATTATTATAATTTATTAGAACATTATAACAATGTTATAATAAGGTTTAGATCTCGAAATTATGGTACAAATTTTAAAAACACTTTAAAATTTTAGTAGTGATTTGTTATTATTCTGTTCTAAATATTTAATACACATTTTAAAGTTTTAAAAATTATTTCAGTTCAATACAAATTAATTATAATTTATTATAACATATTATAATGAATTATAATAATATTGCAATTCATTATAACCTTATTATGGCATTATATTTCATTATAATATTATTATAATTTATTATAACATACTAATATAATATTACAATGCATTAAAACTTGTTATAACAACTTTTTAATTTATTACAATTTATTATAATAATATTATAATTCACTATAATTTATAAAAATATTATATTATAATTTATTATAATACATTATATGTTATTATAATAATATTATAATTCATTAAGATCTAATATAATTAACTATAACTTATTATAATTTATTAAAACTTATTATAATATTATTATAATTTACTACAAAACATTATAATATTATTATAATTCATTATAACTTATTATAAAGCTATTATAATTTATTATAATAACATTTTAATTCTTTATAATTTATTATATTAATATTATAATTTATTGTAACTTATTATAACTCATTATAATTTATGATATTGTTATTGTAATTTAATAAAATAATATTTTAATTCATCATAACTTATTATAATTCATTTTAAGTTATTATAACAACATTATAATGCATTATAACTTTTAAAATAATATTAGAATTTATTATAACTTCGTTGCAACTTATTACAACACTACTGTTATTAATTATAACTAAACGTAGCAACCTCACAATTCATTATAACTTCTTATAACAACATTATAATTCATTATATCTAATTATAACCTCATTATAATTAATTATAACTCATTATAAACCATTATAACATTATTATAATTCTTTATCTTTTTCGAAATCTGCTTAAAATTTTTATCATTTATCCTTAATGCCACAAAAATTCCTTATTATCTTTATGTAAAACTTGTTTTAGCTACAATCACTTTTATACTATAGTTCTATGAATATTATACAGTTGCATTTGGAAATTTCTTAAAAAAAAAACATTTAAACAAATTCTAACTAAATGCTAAAATTTGTAACATCCATATTTCACTCTTTTATATTTTTTGTATTATTTTTAAAATAATAATCCTGCATTTCTTTTGATGACATTATTTAACTATATATATATATGTAGGTATAAATTACAAACTTAAATAACTAAAACTAAAAAAAAAAAATATTTGCATTTTTATCCATATTCCTGTTCTAGAAACACTTAAACATTTAAAAAAATAATAATAATAATATTATATAGTCTGTATTATATAAAATGGTTGCTCAACATTAACTTCCCTCTATTCACTTATACCCTATATCAGTGATGATAGTAGGGACCACCAAATTGATATGTGGGTGGATGTTTTTGTGTGATTTTTTGTTGTTGTGTTTGGGCAGGATAACAGAGATTATGATGGGAGGACGATCGTCTGGGTGGTTGAGGACGATATTTATGAGATGTAGGATAATCACCATCTTCGTGGTGAGAGGCGGAGGTATTCTGTTGTTGTCTGGAAGGAGAATGACGACGCATATAACGTTCTTCGATATTGGACGCGGGCCAACGTTGATAATAACGTGTTGAGTCCTCTGAGGAACGTCTACGTTGATAACGTTTGGCACCGTTAGGAGTGGCAAGTGATTGACCAGCATTTTGATGTTGATGATAACTACTTTCATCACCACTGCCGGAGTTATTGTGGCTATGTTGTAAAGGTGTTCTATATTTACGTCTTGAACGTTCATCTAAAGAGGAAGTGGGTGTTACACGCTGAACCAAATCATCTGAAAAATCTTCTTGACGTCTCTGTAAATCGGCACCATAATTGTCGTAAGCAAATCTTTCTCTTTGGGTGGATAATTTACGTTCTTGATGTTCTTCAAGACGAGCTCTCCATTCATGAGCGGTTACCTTTTGATTGTATAAAGCTGGATGAGGCTGGAATTGTGATTGAGTATTGTTGGCGAATAGATCATTATAAGAAGATTTACGCCAGCCTTCTTCATATCTACGTTGAGTGGTTTCATCTTCTAAAGCTTGACGTCTTTGTGAACGTGATGAACTACTTTCAGAGGAGTCTTCACCTGAAGTGCCTATACCTAGGTCTTTTTCATCACCATAAGCTTTGTAAGGAGCTCCTAAGAATCCCTTATTGCCAAAACCATTAACACCAGCCATATTAGAAGAAGAGTAGGGCATATAGAAAGCATTGATAAAGTTTTTATCCATTTTGGCCACTTTCAATTTACTATCCAAATCATCGATTTCTTCTTCACTGCCGGTATCACGACCAGTCCAGGTTTGCCAAGATCCGGGGCCAAAAAGTGAAAGTAAAACCGGTAACAAGAATAAACCATGCATGGCGCCAAAGAATATCACCAAAAAGACCATTTTAAAGAATACCAAGAATATATAACTCTGGGCCAATAACAAAGCCACAATACCCAAAATGGTGGAACTAGAACCCTGCAATATAGGCAAGCCCAAGGAATGGAAAGATTCACGTACCCTAGCCTTGGGACTCTTCTTTTTCGAAGACATATAAGTATAACAAATATGAGCAGTAAAGTCCACTGAAAAACCTATGCACATGATTAGATTAATCATGGATATAGAGTCTAGATTAACATCCCACAAAGCCATATAACCAGCCACACCCAATTCTATAGAAATCACCGAGAATGCAACCCACAGGGAGCACAATATATTGGGTATAAAAACAAAGGAAATAATCATCATGATAACAGCACCAATAACCATGGCTTGCAATGAAGTAGGACGCACCAGTTCAAATTGATCGAAGAACACAAAATAGGGATGGAATATAGTGGCATTTAAAGGTGAATCTTTACAAATTTGTCTTAAATCGCGCACCATTTCCTTTTCATGATTGGTATCGGTAATATTGACAGCTTGTATTAAGAAACGCGAGGCTATAATCTTAGTATCGTTCTCATTGAATTTCACATCCAAAGAGAAAGGATTACCGGGGAATAACCAATGTTCTTTGACAGCATCGATGAATTCTTGTTCGGTATCCAAAGTTAAATTTAAATATTCATTATTACGATCCACAAAAGAAACAAAAGAACGCAGCCAAGATTCGGTATACAAGGAGGAGGTAACATAGGAAGTATTCTCTAAATTACGAGTCAATTCCTCAATTTGATCTTGGACCATGGGGTCGGAATAATTCAAATCACCGGTGATAATAACCTATAAAAGATATTAATTAGTTTTTATTTCTTAATTTGGTTATTTTATTCAAATAATCTTACCTGCATTCTATAGGGAAATTCACGATAATAATCATCTTCACGATCAAAGAACTCCACCGAATATGAATCGGATCTAGAAAGTTTTCTACGCTCCAAACCCTCCTTAATTTGGGTAATACCATAACAAGCTCCAGCCAAATAGGCACCAAAGATTAATATTATTAAAAATTTACACCATTTGTTATTGATGACCACAGCCATTTTGTTGCGGAAAAATCTCATAAGTATATGATCTTTATTATCAATGGGATTATCGGGATCTTCACGATTAATGCCACCCGACATTAAGGAACGATAGAATATATTACGTTTTGCTAATTTAGGAAGAAATAAATAAATTATTTTTTTAATTTGTCCAGCCTTTAAAGAAGACATTACAAATGTCTTACCCTTTATGGCTTCCGATAAAGATTGTACTTTACAGCCCAATAAAGCATGACGATTTTGTTGTTCCCTATAACCCGAAATGGCCATACAGGCAGCGAAGAATGTTATATGCCACAAAAATGTAAAACCTACAGCAAATACTGAATATTTACAGAAAATTTGTACAGAACGGAAAGGACTTATGACACCAATCCAAAATGATATTAAATCGGTTAAAGAGGTTATAGTAATGGATACAGCAGCCTCAGACATAGTATGACCCATACGTTCAGCTACGGATTGTTTAAGAGAGGTACGACGCCAAGCAGCCAACATAACAAAAGTGTCATCAATACCAATACCTAAGAAGAAATATATATATTATTGCTCAGAGATACAAGAATTCTGCGACTTGGGATTTATCGGTTAATTCGAATGTAGGTTATTATGAAGTATCAAAAATATGAATTAATTTTAATGAATTGACTCTTCCCTTAATTACATCAAAGCCGTCAAGTCGCTTTCGATGTAAATTTCTATATAGAGTGCAACCTTGATAATTTTACAAATAGCGATTTATTGCAAGAACTGGACTCAATTCAAACAAATAATAGGTATCTTGTATACGAATTAACTGAGATATTCCGAGCCACAGATTTTTATCTTATGTTTCGATAAAACTAAATTACACTTACCAATCATTAGAAAAGGTGCAGCCAAATTAATACCTATAAACTCGATGCCCATATACATGGCCAAACCAAATGCTGCACAAGTGGCCATAACAGCTGAAATATTACCCATTAAACCCAACCAAGGTTTTGAACGTACCGAATCGCCCATCATACAAGTGATAACACTAAACAGAGCCATTAATATAAATGTAGAACTGAAATAAGGTACCACTGTTTGTGTATTCTTTTCCAGTTCATGATCCAAAGTTCTCGAAGCAAAATAGGCCACAGAAATATGTTTGAAAAAACCGCTATTCTCAGCCTGGCCAACCACACGCAAAAACGTTTCTTCCCATTCGGCACCTCTGCAAAATGAAATGGGGAAAAATTAAATGAAAAAGTACTAAATTAAATTTAAATTAAAAAAAAAAAACAAAAAAAAACTTACTTAGCATCTTGCCGTTTAGTATCGGCTGTAACAAAATATACCAATTGTATGGCTGGCACACTAACAATATAATTATCTTCGGTTAATTTAGTACCACCAAAGAATACCGGAAACGCATGAGCATCCCAAGTTACCGGATTAAACATTAAGGGAAATGTTAAATTCAATTCACCAGATTCAATCTAAAAATGTTTTGAAACAAAATTTTATAAATAATTTATTTCAAAATATTATAATAAAACCTACATCATCCATTATATAATCCAAATTTAAAATATCATTTTCGAAACATTCATTCTCCCAGCGGGCACAGGTGTCTTTATAAGTGAAGGTTTCACCCTCATAGGTGACGGTGGCATTTTGTATAATATTATCCAATTGTCTTAATTCTTGGAATATTTCTCTTCTAATCATATTGTCGTTGCCATCTTTGGGTATAACAATAACACGACCAAAACGTCCTAGAAAATAAAGTTGAGAAATTGTACTTTANNNNAAACCATTTTAGAGTCGGTTAATAATATATAATTTTTTTTGTTAGAATTTCGATTTCTTTACAACTAAATTCTTCTGTACACAACTGATATGGGAGTCGAAAAAAGAGAGATAAAAATATAGTCGGTCAAGAGACCGGACCAGTGAGTGGAGGTACCCTACACCATTGTTTACATTGATAATTATAGGACTTCGAGCCAAATGTGGAATGATGGATTTCATAGTTAGGGGTGTAAAATAAAAACATAAGAATACAGAATATTGGCGGTCGATGGCTAAACGATTTATATGGAGATTTATTGCGACTTTTGGATTGATTCCGAAGAATGCGTCGTGTGATGAAGCGTATGGTAAAATTTACGATCGATCATTTTGTTAAATTTCTATAGAACATTTATGTGTATGATAAACTTATTTTTGTCGCATATTAACTGGATAACTAAATTTTAATGGGATTTATGCTATAGAAAGTGATGTTTCTGAAAAGGGGTTGTATACGGAGATAGTGGTCACAGCACACAGGTATAACAATAACACGACCAAAACGTCCTAGAAAATAAAGTTGAGAAATTGTACTTTAAAACTTTAGATCGGTTATAAATATATATATTTTTTTAAATTTCGTTTTTTTAAATAACTAAATACTTTCGTACACAACTGAGTTATGGGTCAAAAAAAAAAAAAAAAAAANNCATAAGAATACAGAATATTGCGTCGATGCTAACATTTATATGAATTTATTCACTTTTGGATGATTCCCGAAAGATGGCCTTATGTGGGAGCTATGGTAAATTACGGATCGATCATTGTTAAATTTTATAGTAACATTTATGTTTATATAAAACTTATTTTTGTCGCATATTAACTTGATACTAATATTTTAATGAGATGTATGCCCGATAAAGTGATTTTCTGAAAAGGGGTTTATACGGGAGATATGGTCAATTATGAACCGAAAATCGGCACACAGGTTTAAGATTATATAAGACTTATATGTGCCAAATTTCATCATTTTCCGGGAGGACATTTGTATGAGGGCTAGGTGAAATAATGGACCGATCACAACCAATTTCTATAGGCTTCGTCCCTGAACTATAAGAAACCATTATTTTTATTCAAAATTGTGGCCTTACAAGGTTTACATGGACGGACAGACGGTCAGACGGACGAACGGACGTCGTTAAATCGACTCAGAAAGTGATTCTAAACCGATTGGTATAAATTATGGTGGGTCTTAGACCTATATTTTTGGGTGTTACAAACATCAACACAAACGCATAATACCCTCCCCACCTATGGTGGTGTAGGGTATAATTAAAACACTCAAATATGTATAGTAAGCATTGTAATGTGGATTTATAAATTCCAAATTATGAAAGCATACTTTTAGGCGAAAGTCATTATTTTGTCGATAAGATAGTGAAGGGCATATATTATATATTGGTTTGTTCATCTCTTCTATTTTTTTTTCTATTACTAAATTGTTTACTGGTTTATTTAAGAGCTTAATTTTAATGTTTAAGAGTATTAAAATACCAGATGTATTTATTGAAATATATACTGGCCACTACTACGTGACCATCAGTTTAATGTTTACCATATTTGTTGCATGTGTTTTAAATTATTATTATTATTTTTATTTTCTTTTCTTATTGTTTTTATTGCTTTTTGTTGTATTTTACCTAAATCATACGTATGGCGTTTTATTAATTTAATTGTAAATCTAATGGTTGCAAAATGATTTTTTGTACAAAAAGGAAAAAAAAATATGGTGGCATTTTTTAATGAAATATTATATTATTACTTTCGTAGTAATACCTCTCTCCCGCTCTTTTTGGAATTTAAAAAAAAATTGGCATACTTGTCTATTTAAAAAAACAGTTAAAATGACCCCAAAAAATTGCGAACAAAGAAAAAACGAGTATTTCAATAAACTATTTTTACACGTAATTTGTTTATTTATTTTTAAATGAATATTTCAAAATGGGTTAATATTTCCTTTTTGTAAATCAATAAGCAGGGTAACCAAAATTATGTAATATATTTTTGCATATTTTAGTTTTTAAAAGCATATTTTGCATATTAGAGTAATTTTAATAATAATATGCACCGATTTTCATGAAATTTAATACGAAGATTGCTACTTTAGCAAAACTTCTTTCAGCTGAATTTCAATAAAATCTTTTTATTTTTATGGTATATTTGAGTGTTGAAACACTATTCGGGGAGAACATTTGTATGGATGCCAGGTGAAGTAATGGACCAAACACAACAAATTTCAATAGACGTTGTCTTTGTATTATGAAAGTAGCATGTGTCAAATTTAATTGAAATATCTTCAAAATTGCGATCACTTTGTACACAAATTTTACATGGACAGCCCTCGTTTGATGAATTTAAAAAGTTATTCTTAGTCGATTGGTATACTTTACTTTAAATCTCTAAACTACGGCTCGGATCATATTAAAATGTATGGAAAAGTTGTAGAGGAGGACCTAAGCCTTTAGATAAATCATTTCGTGGTGACCCTATGGTAGCACAAGAGCAGCTACAGGGTGTCAAAGTTTAATATCATGAGTATGTAAAAGTTTCAAAATATCGTAACTTCCACAAATGAAGTCCGATTTTAAAGATTTCTATATTTCTATAAAGTAATTGGCAAGATAAAGAAAATAAAACTTATCTATCTAGGTAATCTCTTACAGTTAAGAAGATATGTACGCTAGAATTTGTATATTTTTTGCCTTTAGTTTATTTCTTTTTTTTCGGGAACAAGTCCTAAGATATATGAGGTAAATTTTGTTTAAAAATATTCTATAATTTTTTATATATTACCAAAAAATAAGCTGAAAGAATTTTGGAATTATCTTAATTCGTCTAGACGTGAAAAATATTCAAAGTCAGAACTCTGAAATTAGTATGAAAAAGGACTATTTTACAAAAATATAGTAAAATAATTTCACTCTTTGCTCAAAGTTTCGTTGGGGAAAACATTTTCTCTTTATATATATCAAGAGATAAGTCTTCATAAATGTTTAATAAAGAAATTTTGAATTGATTTATATTTGCAACCTACATTTAGCATTGGTCGAAAATGGTGGTCATTTTAAAAAAAATAAACAATATTTAATAAAAATAATCTATTATTACGAATATTATCTCGTTCAAAAACCAAAACTCACCAATACAGTTGTGTGTTACCTATACGCACATATGGAAATATTATAAAATAGTGAATTTGGTGAAAGTTGACCTAAGTCGTTAACTTTGAGACCATGATATAATACTTTTGAAATGATCTATATATACATTTTATACATTAATGAATTGGTAAATAAGTTTATTTTTATATTCATGTAATATTTTATTAGTTTTTGAAAAGTAAGTGGAGTTTTGTTTTTAAAAAAGATTTTTTTTTTTTTTTGAAAAATTGTCAAAATTGTAGAGATTTTTTAATAATTTTTTTCGGAAATAAAATACCGATATTTGTTTTATATATTATATAAGAAATAATACTAAAAATATTATTCGAAAATAATTTTCTGTGTTATTAAAAATAGAGCATTTAAAAAATTTACTTTTTTCATAAAATCTCCAACCCTGCATTCGTTTTTAACCGGACTGGAAGAATTTTACTGTTAAATTGTTTTCAATATATTTGTTGAGTAAATATTGTCAAAAAAACTAAACCAACTTGCGTGAAATTTTTTTTATTTATCGGTAAAAATAATATTTTTTTTTTAAAATTCACCATTTTCGATCAATGCTGGCTGTAGTATGCAAGTCTAAATCAATTCAAAATTTCTTTACTAAACATTAATGAAGCCTTATCTTTTGAAATATACAAAGAAAACTTTTTCCTTTAAAGAAACTTATAAAAAAATGTTAAAGAATTGTAGTATATTTTGATAAAAAAATAGTCCTTTTTCATATTAATTTCAAAGTGCTGATTTTGAATATTTTTTACATTTAGACGAATTGAGATAATTTAAAAATTCTTTAAGCATATTATTTTGGAATATATAGAAAATTACAAAATATTTTTTTAAAGAAAACGTTTACCTTGTATATGTCAGGACTTATGCCCGAAAAGGGAAATAAAGTTAAGGCCAAAAATTAAAATTTCAAAATTCAAGCTGAAATATATTTTTCGCTATAAGACATAACTTACATGAGCTTATTTTTTCTTTATCTTTTTGTATACTTCACAAAAATTTAGAAATCATTAAAATCGTACTTCATTTGTTGTTACGTTTACGTTACGTTTTTTTGAAACTTTTACCTACTTGTGGTATTCAACTTTGATACCCTTTAGTTTATTTTGTGTTATCACAGAATGACTACGAGATAATAATTTTGGTTCTCCTCTACAACTCTTCCATATATATCAATATGATCTGAGCAGTAGTTTAGGGAGGTACAGATTTATTACCAAAAAAATCGCATTTCAACCCACTGTGCATTAGCATAAAAGTATAAATGTAATTATGATCTTAAATCAACGTACTAATACGTTAAGTCAATGATATAATTTATTTATATTATAAATTAATTTTATATTTTTCATTTTTCAATTAACTTCAATGAACATTTTTCCTAAAAACTAAGTACTTATACGTTGAAAAAAAGAATTCTTAGAATCAGGGAAATATGAAAGGGGAAATCCAGAGACCATAAAAATATGACTAATTATTGATAATTATTGTGGAGTACAAACGATAAAACTTCACAAACTAAAACTCATTGGTGTCACAATAAATTTGCTTGATCTAAAGCAAAGAGTAACAAGAGACGAAAGTGATTGTTAAAAACCTAACTAAATATATGTATTCCAACACATTTTTTTGTTGCCAAAAGATAATAAAAACTCTTTTTTGTTTACAACAAAACAAATTTTGTTTAATAGTCCGTCGAGAATTTCGCTTCTATGTGTTATTCTATGGTCTAAGGCTATTTTACACTCTTGTTTTAAAGCTCTCTAATAATGTATTTTTCCATAGGAGCAGAGCGATTGGTACCTTTCCATTTCAGGCACATTTAAGTAGAGATATCAAAACACTCTAGAAAAATCTATTAGTATTATGAAATGTGAAAAACGTGACAAGTGAAAACGAAACGTTTTAATGATTTATTGTAAAAATATTTTAATTCGAAATTTAAAAAATTATTCAATTAATAAAAAAATTAGTTTGGTTTCAAGGCCAATTATTTAGAATTATTTAAAAGTGTTTATTATTAAATAAAAATAAAGATATGATTTATATTTTTAAATTCGATCAAATGATTTATCATTTTTAAAAATTTCAAATCAAAATTCAAAAAAATATTAAATTAAAACTTTTTGGAAAATCATCTAGTATTTTTTTTTATTATCTTAAACATTTGTTTCTTTTATTAATTTATATTTATGTATCACTTAATTTTATTAAGTATTTATCTCAAAAATTATAAACAATTGATATAAAACGTGATTTTTTAGTTTAAAAAAATGAAAAACAACAAAATTTTATAAAGATTTGTTGTAAATAAACGAATTGGGTGTGGGAATTAAAAAATCTCACAAATACAAAAATCTCTTATAAACTAAATAAAGACCTAAACTAAGTAAAATGTTTGCAAAAAAAAATATTTTCTAAGAATTTAATATGACTTTAAATATTATTATTGTTATTATTTTTTCCATACACATGTACCCTATAGAAAGAACTTTGTTTACTATTATTTTTTTATTCATTTTAGGAAAAAAAGAGGCCTTTTGTTGACATTAGTGTACATTTTTTTAAGATTTATTTAGTAGATATTACGTTTTCTTTATTTTTTTTTTTTTATTCGTTTTTCTTTAGTGATTTTTATACATCTGTATGTAAATATAAACTATTTTATTATTATTTTAAATTAGTTCATCATCCTCACTTCTTTTAAATTTTCTTTTTCGTTCATGTGGATTTTTTCATTTTTTTTATTTATTTTTTCTTTAAATAATTTTATGCATTAAATGACGTACAATACACTCTGGACTGTTCCAGACAATTCTATATAAAATTTCTTTAGTAAGTATTTCTTTATATTAATCTTTAACATTATGAAAATGATCATTATTATCTTGGTGATCAACAACAACAACAACATGATTATCATCATAGGCATCATGATGTATTTTAAATGTAGATTTCAAAATTTCAGATTTTTCTGTTTATTTTTTTAAATTGAATTAAAGCGCGCTCTTATTTAAACACACACACACACACAAACACATAAACAAATAATAAAGAATGATTTACAGAAAAAAAAGATGAAAAAGTAATTGAAATTGGCATTAAAATAAATTTAAATAAAAAAATATGTGTAAATTTAATAGTTACACACTTTAATCTTCCCTCGGCTTTAGCAAAAAAACCAAAAAAAAAAAAAAAACAATAACAAAAACTCAATTAAGGATTTGATATATTTTTTTATACCAACAGCGGCTTTTTATGTTAATTTAAAACGTTATTTTATTCATTTAAAAAAATAAAAATAAAATAAAATAAAAATTTGCTTTGAACTCACCTGGCCTTGTTATGCGACCCACATTAAAACGATGCGTATAATTGACTTTAAAATATTGTTCAACTATTGCTCTTTCAGCCTTACCCTCTCCATTGATGGGTGAAAATAAATATTCTGGATCAATTTGATATTTTAATTGTTGAAAGCTTCATAAATGAGATAAAATAAATTTTATTTATTACTTTATTATGGCGGGTGTGTGTGTAAAATCTAATATAAAACTTACCCTGTTATACATAAAAGGGTTAATAATATTGGCACAATTATAAAATATCCTGGATGTTTGGCAATGAAAACACCCAAATGAAAAAATGTTTTATTTAAAGTCTTGTCTACACAAGATATGCCACAAGTCATCTGGAAATATAAAAAAGAAGAAAAAATTAATTAAAATGTTTAATTAACAAAATTTAATTGTAATTAATTTTGAAACTTTTTAAAGTTTCGATGTAGAATATTATACATAATTAATAAAAATTAATTGGCTTTTTCTAAATTTAGAATTTAGAATATAAATACTGATCAATTAAACAAATGGACACAATTAAAAACATAATTGAAATAGTATTTATTTTTGATAAATCTTTTAATAGAACACATTTTTTCTTTGTAGAAAATGTTATACACAGAAATAATATTTTCCAAAAAAATGCAATAAAATTATTAATCAGAACTTTATAACCATATCAAATATTTTTATAACTAAAACAAATACTTAAGATCAAAGTATTATCACAAATTAAGTTCTAATTTCACATAGAGAATTCTAAAATCTAATTTAAATTGTTTAAATTATCACTTATATTTATTTGATTAATTTAATAATTGAAACAATTAAAAAAGTAATTGAAATAGTTTTTAACTTTGATAAACCGACTTATAAAACATATTATTTCTGTATACATATAGGGTGCACCGATGGCCTAGTTGACCGTGATTAGCCTAATGTTTATGGGTTCGATTCCCTCCAAAGACTCTGGACAGTTTCACTACAACTAGTGTTAATCCGCTCGGTCAGAATTATCATATAATTTGTAATTGTATTCTAACACTTAATTTATTAAATAAATAAATAAATAAATAAATAAATAAATAAATAAATAAGAAATCCAATTTTAAAAGAATTTTTTAATAAATTTTCTTAAAATTTCTTCGATTCATTTTATTTTATTTGTAATTTTCGTCGGAGAGCAAAAAAGTTACGGATCCTTGGAAGAAATAATTAATTATAGGACCATAGCCGTCCGTCCGTGTATAGGTTGAAATACCGTTTATAAAGCCCACCGATAACGGGCATATATAATATATATATGTCAAACGATCAGAAATCCTTTCGAGAATTTCACTCTAGAAATTTAGCATGATCGGTTCATAAATTGCGGAGATATTCTTAAAAACCCGGTTTTCCAGTTTCTGAAGCCTCTGTATACACTTCGGGCTTCGTTTTTTGCAATGACGGCTCGGACATATTTTTCGGATTTTGTGATCGAAAAAAAAAATGAAATATATCGATTCATCAAGCAAAAAGGATTTTTGATTTTTTGAAGCCCTTGTTTAAGCTATATATTTTTATACAGATCGGTCATAAATATTTTTATAAAATTTCGATTTTTTAGGAATATAAATACACACACAAACATGTATATTAAGCATTGTAATGGCTATTAGTGACGTTTTTGTTTTTTTTTTTAAATAGACAAGTAGTTTAGTTAGCAACAGCAGTAATATAATTAATAACAGTGTGTTGTTGTCAGTTTGTATATACACACATAGAAAAATAAATATTGTAGTGTTGTTGTTGTTGTTGTTTATTTTTTTAAAGCAAAACATGCTATGATTGTTTTTTTTGCATTAAAAAAAATTGAAGAATTATAAATGTGAAATAATGAAGCATACGTTGAGGCGGAAATTAAATTATTTGTCCGTAAGATGGTAAAGTTTCGGTTGAATCTGAAGCTGAATCTTTTTTAATTTCATTTAATTTATAATTAAATTTCAATATTCAATAGCGAAAATATTGAAATCAGTTTTCCAAACAAAAAGTATAAAATCTTTAATCATCGAACTTTTGTATTTTAAAAATTTCGAAAAAAAATCGAACATAACAAAAAAGTTTAGATATTGAAATGGAAAAAATGGTTCAACTTTTATCGAAATATCACATTTTATTAACAAATAAATTTTATTTAGAATTTTTAGAAATTAAAGTTTTGTTTTTTTATTTTTATTTTTATTTTTGAAACTTATTTTTGTTTATGCCCTTAAAGAAATAACTACTTCCTTAATAGTTTTTAAAGGTACTTAAAAATATTTTTTAGGTAAATAACCAGTTTTAAAATTAATGTTTTTGTTTTTATTATTATTGCAAAATATTTTTTTATTAATTGTTAACTTAAAAAAATACATTCTAAAATGTGTGTAGTTTTAACGTTTTTTTATTAAATTAAAATTAATGAATGAACATTTTGGTTGAATGTAATTTATTTTTAAATCAATTTGATTCATCAATTTCTTGAAATGATTTACAAAATTTATTTGTAATTTGCTTTTCTTTTGTCATAATTTCTTGTATTAAAATAAAACCATTAATAATTTAGTTGGTTCATCATCAGCTTCTTCGTCATCACTTTGTTGTTGTTTTCTATGATAATTATCATCATTAGCCCTGAATTAATTACGAAATATTTTATTATTTTTTCGTCTTTTTTTTCATTTAATTTGCTTAATTTTTCAACATCGTTAATAACAACAAACATTTAGTTAACAGCATAAACACA